>NAOQ01000042.1:22198-47217 GCA_002751075.1 Ichthyophonus hoferi | reverse complement strand
TAGAATCATTACATGTTATTATAGTTTTCATTTTCATACCTTTTATTACATTGATATTTTTCTAATTATGTTTATTATTATTGTTATCTTCCTTTATGTATGTGTTACTTTCCACAATTTTTTCTCTCTCTTTTTTCTTAATACTTGCTTTCTATTTTTATTTTTTTTACTTTTTCAACATATTGTATATACCTACTATACCCCTACAGTGGGATTGCTTTCTATTACTTACCTATGTACGATCAATTTGTACATAATCGTTTTTTCACAGAGTAGGTTATATGTATATTAATCTCTTCACACTGTACTAATATGATATTGACTAATATTTGTTAAATATACGTACATGCATAATAATATACATACAGGCACTATGCCGAAACGCAAGGTCGCTCCATCGAAGGCCATTCAATCAGGCCCCAGGGACGATTCCTCATCAATGTGTAGCCATTCAGACAATATCATGCCGCCCCATATGATCAATCAATCAAATGCCCCTGGTGTCAATGGTGATTGATACCGAGAGAACCTTATCTCTTTTCCTATGTCCTATTTCTCATATCTCTTTCTACCTCTTTCCTTCCTACTTAGTTATACGAAATCTCTTCTATATATATTCTATTCTCCCGGTTTACAAACTATTGGTTTTTTATTATTTTAACCAGCAACTGGCATTAGTACAAAGTCATATACATATTTTAAGATGATTATAGTAAATATCAGCTAATAAGTTTTCTTAGTAGTTCTATTTTTATTTCCCGCTCCATATATGACAATAGACTGTAACTATAATTCTGTCGATCCGCGTAAGCCTTCAATTATTGCCTGATAGGTGTCTGGGTAGCTAATTCCGAAATGGTTTTCAGAAAATTAAAAACATTGTTGCATGTCTGTGCCATTTTTGAGGATCACTTGATATTAAGACTATATTATCACGAAATACATTCATAATTATATTTTATATATATTATCGGTAAATTTGCACCGAAAGATATATATACCTTTGTATATGTAGTTATATGTGCCTTTGTTATATGGGAAAGATATATTAGGGTAGAATACATTTATCATGGACTTGATTAATGTACGTAATGTACGTACACACAAAAAATATTTTCTTGCATATGTCTGTGTGTGAGTATTAACAGATTTGACTTTAAGGCGCTTGCCTGTTTAGGAGTATTTTTTATGGTTCTGTAGATAGAACTTTATAATCTATATTTAGACTTGCATGTAGCCTCCACTTACTCGTCCCATCCCATATATATAATATATATTCACAGATACGTGCTCTTCATTGGCTAGCACATTATATCAAATTTAACTCACCTGGTCTGAAAACCTGTATCTAAACTATCCAATCACAACTTGAACTACAGTTACTAATAATAAACATCCTTTCACACGCCCATATTCAAAGCATAGCATTAAATCATTTTATACCATACCTGGTTGTAGACTAATAAAATATATAAAATTATTTTGCTTATATACAGGTCGTCCTCAACACCCAGGCCCACAGGCTCGTATGGGACCAGAGGGAGCGATGTATAATCCACAGGGGGGCTACTGGCAGCCTACAGGGCCTTCTACCCACCCTAGTTACTACCAACCACCACCACATCACTTAACATCACAGCATATGCCCCCTGCCCCTACCTCTTCTCGTCACCACCTACAGCAGCACCCGCAACAACCACAGCGTCGCTATTCGGAAGTACCACCTAGTCATTTACAGGGACCTCCACCTCATCCGTTATCGAGCACTCGGGATTATTATGAACGTACCGAATACCCCCCCCCTGCAGATCAGGTTGCTATTGTATATTCAGGCAATGGGTGTGCGCCCATGCCCCCTGAATATGCACTACAGCAAGGTCAGGCCAAGATATCACAGTACCCATACCCCAACTCCTCCAAGTTCTCTACTCCTAATCAGCCTCCTCCAAAGTATGCCAACATGGGCATGACATCTCAACGGCTTCCAGTTATCCAGCCCAGCCCAAATACACAGTCTATGGGCCCTATTGGTTCAGCGAGTTCTGGAGGTATGTCAGGGACACCACCTTCACAGGGGCCACCTCAACCAATGGTAGGCCAACACATGGGAGGGGCACACCAAGGCATGCAGCTCCAAAATCCTCCTCCACATATGAAACATCAACAGGGTATGCATACATTGCTACCTCAACATATGGGGATGCCGCAGGAGATTCAACCCCAACCCCAACACTCACAGCAATCTTTACCCGCGCATACACCGACCCAAGGACAAGGACCTACACAGGGAAAGCCAGAGCCCCAACAGAACTATGTTCCTATCATGCACAAGTCATGCCCGCTCCCACCATCAGTGCCGAAGCAGAAACAAGGGGTGTCATCCCAAGAAGGTCCCAGCGGTCACTCCCAGATATATTCTAACGTACCTAACACCATGCATCCCTATGCCCAGCCGCATGGCAGTCCGGTTTTATCCTCTCACTCCACACATAACCAACCACGCCTGTCTCCCGTTCCATCCACCCGCTCCATGACTCAGCTACCTAAGGCACCGTCACACGCTGGTAGTGTTACGAGCTATGGGCCTCCTCAGCATATGGAAGGTGTACCTCAAGGCCAAAATATGCATGCCTCTTGGTCGGGAAGTGGTGGTCATATATCATCAGCACCTAGCTCACAGCCACCTATGGTAGGAGGACAAACTGGGCGATCTGGTTATCAAAACAGTCTAGGTGTGCAGCAACAGCAGCAAATGCTACCACCGGGTGGATCGTACTACTATTCTTCACACATGCCACCTAGCCAGCCGCCGCCACAAGCCCCACCAGGGGGAGGGTATTATTCACAGAGACAAATGATGGGACCAGGACCAGGATCTACTAACGCCACTATGGATAAGTGCACATGTCCCCATACCTATGGAGAAAAGACAGAGGGGACGGCCAGTGGAGAGCCAGCTGACACAGTAGTAATGTATACTCCACGGGGTGAGAATATGAGAGGCCAGGAGGTACAGTCACAACACAGTATGGGTATGAACAATGATTCAGGGTCAGGACAGGGCCCCCCTAGACTAGCCACCCCCCCTTCTCAGGGCAATCTGCCATCAGGGGGAAGCTCTGCTATTGCTGGACCACCCTTGGGACACTATCCACAGTACACCCAAAAACCTGTGAGTGGACCGCAAGGACTTCCTTCGGGCCAACCACCGCAAGGACAACATAATTCTAGTGGAGCAGCGACTCTCCCTCCCCATAGTAGCGGTGCACCAGTCCAACATCAACAGACAACACAACAGGGACCTCCCGCACGTCCTCATCCAATGGCACAAGGGCCAGACGGGGTACAGCAAATGGGAGGAGCCTACCTCCCCCCACCACCAATCCATGTACCGGCCCCTTTTAGCCAATCAGGACAAGCCCCTCAGCAGCCCCGTCCACAAGGACCTACCGCTAGCCAACCCCAACCCTTTTATGGGTCTACATCCATGCAGCCACCCCATCCCTTATCTATGTCACACCAGGGGCCCCCTCCACTTGATTCAATGGGTCGGCCTATAGGGGGACCACCGGCCCAACCACAGGCCCAGCCTCAGATGACCCCTCAAGGCATGTATGGTCCTGGTTCTCAATATAGCAGCTTACCACAGTATCAGCCTAGATATTCACCTTATCCACAGCAACAGCAACCACCCAACGCTGTACCTTACGGTCCTTCTCATATACCCTCAGGTAATTCAATAATTTCTTAGTTTTCGTTTTGTTATTGCTTTACTATTATGAGGGTTTGCAGCGTTCCACTGTTGTTTGGATTTTCGTGTTGCAGGTGCATATGTATGACTTCAATGCCTTTGCTTGTAAGTCTCTCAAGATGCTTAGTTATATATGCATACCGGTTTGAGCGTACATGAATATGGAATCGTAAATATCCACTATCATATTATCATACAACGAAGGTATCACACCATTCCCCACATCCACTATACACATATTCCCACGTCAACAGAACCTCTTTCTTATACACTATTATCCCGCATCATGCATACATATTTACTATATACACTATACTATACTATATATAATATTTCATGACAACCCATATTAAGTTCCTTTGTGAACAAATACTCACCATAGTTTGATATGGTTGTTACAGAACATGGTGGCAGGTCTTACGGAGCTGTTGCCGCGTCTACACAGAGTACACCTTCTGTTCATTCCATGCACCCACCACATGGTTAGGGCTTATTGATTACTATTACTATATCTAGTTTGTATAGTAAATATATGTTTAAGGTTATATTACAAGATATTTTTTAAATGTATGGCTTTATAGTACTGTTCTTTCTTTGTCCTTTTTTAACTCTGCACGTATTGCATATCAGACCATATGCATTATGTAAGTCCTCTAAATATAGACATTGTCGCCAATACTATCAAGCTAGCATAACTCTTAATGCCATACATACTATCATATATATATATATATATGAATGCACACATACTATCATACTAGCATATATATATATGGTGGTAGCTATTCTCCCATGGAACCAGTATACTCTTCTGCAGCATAATCGTAAATTACCCGACTATTTTAATTTGTAAACATTCATGCAAGCATAACATGTGTGTCATCTCAGAGCCTGTCTATTTGTGTAATATCTATGTAATATTTTAACCTCCCGGGGGGATTCCCATCACACCTTGTTAGCCACCATCACTTTTACTATTCACATTACCAGCCACAGACATTGCAATACCAATTATAATCTAAATAATATATACACACCCATATAATTATAATATACCATTACTGCCACTACATCACTATATCACTACACCATCTCATATCAACGCTAATGCAAAGGCCCTTTCTCTAGGTCTTCATCCAGGCATGGGGTCATTTGAAGTTACCCCGGCTAGCTATGCACCTTCACAGCCTATACCCGCAGATGATAAGAATGGTATACAGGAAAATTCACGAGGCCCGTACAAACCGGCTATTATAGCCAATCGACAGCTAAAAAGTAGGCCATCCTTGATTATTGATTAGTGGTTATTATGCTTATCATGATTATCACTACTAATGGAATGGATTAAAAGGTTAAAGGTTGTAGTAAGTTAATTGCATTATACATACATACACAGATTCATAGATACATTAATACATTAATATGTACCTATACAGTAATGGAATATTAAGTCAATAGAAGTAAGAATGTAGATTATGATGACATATTTTTATAGTGCAACTAAAGTGTTTCGCTATGTAGCCGCTGGCCACGCGTAATACATACCTTACCTTCCACTTCTTAAATATAAACATTGACCCATCTCACCATATAACAAATATTTTCATCTCATCACCAGCGCACTGTTTGCGGTGTTTCCATCTATAACTAACACATCTAGTTAAAATATTCTATAAATACATTTATACTATTGTATATGCCCTACTAGATAAAATATAAAATGAGAAACAATGAAATAAAAAATATTAAGCAATATAAAAGCGGATGGAAATCATACAGGCATGAATATTTTAAAAACATAAAGGAAAATGAATGTACTAGCAAGAAAACAGCACCTTTCATACACATCTATTGACTTTAGTTATAACTATAATAGGTGAGCCTAGATCTCCTGTCAAACCGATACCAGCCAGTGATGTTAAACAAGAAAATGGTACTATTGATATAAAACCGACTATACCTATACCTATACACCCACAACCCAAATCGGAGCCTGTTACTAAAAAACGAAAGAAAGGTAACTAGGGTACCCCCCTCTCTTGCGTATTATTCTTTTCATTCCATCGCCATATCTTCCTCCTATGTTACACTGTACTCATCACAGTCTTTCTCCTTGTCTTCCTTTCTTCCACCCTTTCCTGCTCTCTCTTTCTACCTCTTACACGTACTATCTCACTTCACCTCTAAATACATACACAAAAACCTGCGTATATAGTCAGGGAGGATAATATATATAAAACAGCACAATTAAAGACAAAGCAGCAATAACATAGCATAATATAACGTAGTATAACATAGCGTAATACACCAGTTGACACATCACCTATATAGCGTCAAACATAAACAGTAACTGTTTACTTCCTTTTGCTATTATTCTTCACTCTCACCTTTAGTAATGTGACTGCTTGACTATTTACTTAATCGTTCTTCAAACCAACAGATAAAACCAATATGAAACATGTACCACCAGCACATACATCAACCTGTTCCTCAAGTAATCGGCTAGATAACTTTCTACAGCAACTACAATTGCTACCACCAGTATTTACTCCTGATGGTGTAGCTACCGCCGCTGCACAACCTCAACCTGTATATCCTGATGCCGGACTTTTCTTTGAACAACTAGTTGTTACTGACAGTAATTTAGTGGTATGTTGCTTAATTTTATAGTTTTTTTTTAAATGGTGTTTGGGCAGAGGTATGCATTGCCGTTTCTTGATAAGCGAGATATATGAAAGCAATGGTAGGGCGATGTTGATTTGGTTGTACGTTTAAGTATACTCTATATTAAGGTTTTTGTTGACCCTACAGATCTAACTTCGTAGCGCACTGCATCATATATTATTATGTTATTTGGTTTGTACCTTAGCATGTAATTATTGGTTTATTTTATACCTCTACGGTTGAAATGATTTGCTCACCGTCACACTGGCCCTCTTACCTATCTCTGCTATATTATATGTATAAATATATCTGTCCACTCATCACACCTATAAACATATTTAATCACGAATCTTTCACACACATATATATACCACCTCTGGTATTCACACTCGTACTCTTTCTATCGTTTTTCAATACTCTATCTAATCTCCTTCTCTCCCCTCCCAGTATCCTAACGACATTAATGAAGATGCTAGTATAAATTCCAAGAGCCAATTGGAACCGTCTGAAGACCAACATGGCGCACACGCTCGTTCAGAATCACAGTTAGAAATAGAAGATGATGAAGAAGGAGAGGGAGAAGTGTACGAGGCATCAGGCCCACGGGCTAAGAGAAAACGTCAGAAAACGTCAGAGAAAGAGAAAGATTCCAAGGTGGAGAGGGTGGGGAAAGATGGTAAAGGGAAAGGAAAAGAGAAACAGGAGACATCTAGTGATAATGAGGTTAAGGAGGAGGGTGGACAGAAGGGATATAAGATGGTGAGGGAGGAGGATGTGAATTCGGATGATATGCCGCTAGCTTCTCCTCTCATACCTAATAACAAAAAGTCCAATAATTCTCGCTCTAAGTCTCCCAAACCATCAAAGGTTGGTATTGCGGTGGGATTGGGCCCCTGGGCCCCACTTTAAAATTTATTTTCAGTTTTATTTGTATTCTAAAACATATTTTGTTACACACGCTAAATCAACAAAGTTTGATAGTGGGATGTGGGATAGGATAGGCATATATATCTTCCTGATATGTATACATTTACATACACATTGCCTTATATACATATAAATACACACACACACACATATATATATATATATATATATATATATATTTACTCACTTCTTCCCACACACCAGTCACCCCAGCCAACCAGTGGGTCTTCTAAACGTCGTCGAACCACCACTACAATAGCCTCTACCAATCACACAAAGGAGAAGGATAAATCTATAGCTACCACATCTCATACCTCTACCAACAGCAACATGGTGGCTCTTAACAGGGGTGAAACGCTGCACAAAACTAAGAACAGAAACGTTCCTCCTTCACCTAAATTGTCCCCTCGTTTGGCTAGGAGTCGTTCACCTAAACCTCCGATGTTAAGGCTTTCAGCTGCAGCAGAGAGGGATAAGGATAGGGAGAGAGATTTACATAAGGTGTGTGTGGTAGGGGTATTTATCATGTATACTTGCATATATACACAGATAACATATATATATAAATATACATACATCCATGCATAAAAATTTATTTAAACGACCTCAAACTGTTAGCATTCCCTTATATATATAAAAACTTATACATAGCCCCAAAATACATATAGCTGTTAACACCCCCTCATTCCTCATATCCTTTTCTCCTCCCTGTTCTAGCGCAAGAAGGGTCGTCCCCCTGGTAGTGTAACTACACCCCATGCCTTACCTATTACTAAGAGTGATATTGTAGTTGGGTTCAAGGTGGATGCTAAAGACCCACAAGACTCAATTTACGTATGTTATGTTGTGTTGTATGTTGTTATATGTTATGTTTTGCTGAGTTGTATTGTATTTTATTATTTTGTGTTGTATGTATTGTGTTACATTGAATTGCATTGCATTATAATGTGTATTATTGTGTTCGTGTATTATTTTGTATTATATTATATTATTATTATATTGTATAATATTATGTCTGTTATATAGCCAATAGCGCTAAAAAGATTTTTAGCTGGAGTCTTTCTAGTTCTACCTTTTATATAATTATTCTAAATAAAACGGTAATAACAATCCACTTTGCATAGGTCTTATTGGTTAACACCTATTCTCTTTAACTATCCAATGTATATTCAATATACATCCGTCCATTATAAAATGACTTCAATACTAATTATGTAGCTCAATCATATCAAATCGTTCTAAACTAAATAATTGCCTCCTCATGGTGTAATGTAATATTTTGCCTAGTTATAATTATATATTATTGCTGTTCATTAGGATCTTATGTAGCCAGAGTTAATTAAATTCATGGGTTTACAATAATAATTTTAAAATGCAGTTTAATGTAATAATTTATGTTTAACACGCATTTTATTGGCTTTGCACAGCACGCTGCACGAATCAGAAGGATGGAGAAATTTAGCCCAGAATATATGGAGATGGCCCGTAAGTCCTCGATTGGCTCCAAGGTAATTATGATAGAATTTAGTTGATGCAATTGGTTAAGACCGTGATAGTGTAATGATGTATCGGTGATTGGTTAGATATCATATATGATTTTGTATAGGCATTGACATAGCCACACATATACATATACATATACAAACCCCCCTTTCCCACCCAACCCACCTACATACACACATATAGACCAAAGATGTGCAAAGCTTATGGGTACAGGTACACTTTGAAGGCTGGGGTAGCGAGTATGATGAATGGATGCAGATTAAGAACCTACGTTGTCGTAGTGATGATTGTTGGTTAGGCCCATTAGGACCTGACTCCGAGGAGAAATGGGAAAAGATTAAGGCATTTTGTATGTATTTGTAGACCTGTATAGAAATGTGTTTATATGTTCATTCTATTATTGCTTTGTTGTGTGCATTTGGTTTCTTTCTTCCCCTTTTTTTTTTGTTTGTTAATTTTTCCCTTTTGTTCCTCTTCTTTGTTTTTTCATTCACTTATCATATTATATCGTATCATATTATATTATAACCGTGTTCTATACTATACTATACCAACTAACCTCGTTCCTTTCCTTCCCTCTTTATCTCTCTATAGCCGAGGAAGAAGCTTCTTATACTTCACATACAGGTGTGGTGTATGATGCAGCTACATTGATTCATCGCTGTACATGTGGTAACCAAGACCTCAATCATCCTGAAAGGGTAGGTTAAATGTTACTAGACTGTCGCTGTTTTACACGCTTAACTTAGGTCTGACTAGTTTACACTACTCGTCTCTACATTAGAGATCCTTTGAAAGAGATAAATATATGTAGGTGTAGGTGTGTTATGGTTGTCAGTGTTATTATTCGTTGTTATTGTTACTATTATTTTTATCATTATTATTATTATTATTTTGTCATAAAATGAATTAATAATTCATCCATGTAGATTTCTTGCCTATTAACCATCTGCCGCATAGATTTAATTATATATATCTATATTTACCCCCAATTCAAGACAGACCCTTTTGCTCCCAAATATCAATATCATTAACCCTGTCTTCCTCTTTCTAATATGTATGTGTTTACAAGCACACAATACAATCATCTACAAAGAGATAAGAGTATACATACACTATCTAGTATAAGTATACTGACCTTTCCATCTATCTACCTATATTAGCCTCAAAGAATTGTGGGAATCCTCCAATTAATGGACGATAATAAACTTTTAGACCGCGTAATGGCCGTGCGTGGTCGTGAGGTAATCATTTTTTGTTTTTTTTTTTTTTTGTTTATTTGTGATACCTTGTATCACAAGTCAAAGTTCTAAAAGGTATTAAAATATATGACAAAGGGTTAGAGTACAGTTACATAAACCTTCTATGAATCATAAAAAGTATAATATAGTAAACAAGTACTAATGCAAACCTTAATGTGTACTATTATAACGCATGATTTTGTTTTTTTCAGTTTATTTATTTACTGATTTACACGTCGTTGTATTTAGCATATTTATTCACCTATCAATTATATAATGATAATAGATATATCCTATATGGTATTATAAACGGTGTATGACGTATATTAACAAGTGTATAGGGACTATAGGATACGCCAACCAAATAGTGTATCTTCCACTATAAATCTAGCTATGTAATTAATTAAATTAATTAAGTAATATTCTTATTGTGCTCCAGGCGTCCTATATTATTGTTTTATGCTGTTAGCAATAAATATTTGAAGGATATTATAGCGCACTGCCTCTTTCTCTATGTAAACATTGTGTTTTATTTCTGCCATGTAAGCGCTATTATCAAATAAATACAACAATTGCAGTGTTTAATGTGTGTATATGACAGGTTACTCGCAAGGAGTTATTGGCTGTTCACGAAGAAGAACACGTGGTTATGTACGGTGGAAAAGAATTGGGTAAGTGACTTGCATATGTATATTTGCTATATCTAACTTGATTTTGTACTGGATCTATCTAGGGATGAAACTATAATAAGCAATGTGCCCTTATATAAAAACCACATGTTGTAATAGGGACATGTAGGAGAATAATAAAGCTATTCAGGCATATAGCTATAGTTAGAACAGAATATAATAGATGATGATAATTAGGGTAATTAAGGTAATTAATTAAGTAATGACATTGTGTGACAGGTGCCACAGAACCCCCACCCAACCTTGAAGTTATAGCATGTGGTGGTACCGGTATTGCCTATGATACCATATGTAATGAGGTAGGAGACCACTGATTGTTATTAATTTTTATGACTATGATATACTTATTTTTTATTTTTTATTTTTTATTGCATTCTTATTTAATAATATGTATTTCTAACTTTTTATTTTTTTATCATCATTTTCTTTGGTAAGTTTTTAATATTTTTCTTTGTAGTTTATTCAAAATGAAATATGTCTGTACACTTGCATACACATATTGTATATGAAATTTGGATATTCACTACAATATTAAGTTCAGCAAACAGACAAGCATCCAAAATAGTCCGTATTATATGTAGCATAATAGCTGACGATATAGGTATAAACACGATTGCGACTGGTACTATACTTGTAAATCAATTACCAAAGGTAATCTACAACCATAAGTCTATCACACAAGCACCAGCTAACACCACCATATTGTATACAGGATAGTCCTGTGTCAGCTCGAGTTTCCAGTGGTTGCTTGGTGGAGTTGACGGCTGCGGTTGTCAAGGGAACCGTTAATAACGGGTTTGCTATTATTAGACCTCCTGGACATCATGCTGAACATGCTCAAGCAGGGTAAGTGACTGGTAGATCTATGTTGTTGTGGTATTTGATTTCAGCTAGTTTCTTTATTATTGACATATATGCGTGTGTGTTTAGTTCTTTAGTCATAGCTATTTTAGTATCTATATTATATTACCTTGTTGCTTGAATTTTATCAAAACAATTTATACATATAGATATCTATTCATCCAGTAAGCTTCACATTTTACATTTGATTATAAATGGCAAAGACCCCAACAAGAAATTTGGTTATAATCTTACTTGACTCCCATTTCAATTATATTACAACAGAAAGTTAGATCCTTGCATGATCACACATACTTACATTAGTATGACCATGCAATGCACATAACACATAATACCCCATAAAATTAGAGCCACATTTGTTAATACAGTTAAAAGGAAATATAATATTTCCTGTTCATGCATTTATGTTTGGTTTACTACTCATAATACCTTGAACTATCTATGTATATATTTACTTAGTTTCCCCTTTCTGTTCCTTAACTATTACATTACTAACTCTCACTTATATATATATCGTGTGCTGCTGCTATTAGCGTATTCTCTGTACAGTCTTTTTGTAAATCAACTCCACACTTATTATTTAAGTTTACTACCCTCTAACAGGTTATGTTTTTCTCATCACTTGACGTATGCATACACATACATGTATCTATACATATACAAACACATACATTTACATAAACACATACAACTCCATATATATATAGCGGTTTCTGCTTCTTTAACAACGTAGGTGTTGCTGCTCGGGCTGCCCAACAGACAATGGGTGTAGGAAAGGTTGCCATCATAGACTGGGACGTTCACCATGGCAATGGAACTCAAAATATTTTCTACGATGACCCTTCTGTATTGTATATGTCTCTTCATCGACATGATGATGGTATGTGCGATTGTTATGGTGATAATAGGCTGATGGTTAACTAATTATAATGTAGTTTTGATTTAATAATGATGTGATATGTCTATAACAGAAGGGTAATTAATATCCAACCAATCATAGTACAATATCTCTAATTTCATATGATATGGTTGGTTCATCTAGGTGGGTTCTATCCTTACACGGGGGATGCTACCGAATGCGGTGAGGGTGCTGGTGTAGGGTTTACAGTTAATATCCCCTGGAGAGAGAGTGGTGGTAAGTACAGTATAATGATGTTGAATGATGTTGTTGTTAATAAGGATTATCACTAGATTATAGGCTACTGTAATGTTATAACATATATATATTATCTACACTTTGGTATATGATATATATAATGTGAGCATCAGTGTTGCACTCTATCCACTATTAAATCACCATCAACCTCAGCCCCCACACTCAGTCCTAATACATATCCTACCTTATGTACTAATCACTTTCACGCTACACCTTCGCTTTTCCATGCTATTTGCAGATAAACCACCCGGCAATACAGAATATGTTTCTGCATTCCATCATTTTATTCTACCGATCACTCGAGAGTTTAATCCTGATCTCGTCTTTGTCTCTGCTGGATTTGATGCGGCAGATGGCGATGAATTGGGTGGCTGCAAAGTCACTCCTGAGGGTAATGGACCTATTTTATTGGCTCTTTACCTTTTATTTTTTGTTATTATATATTATCCATACTTTCCATGTTATCATTTTACCTATATTAACATAAATATATGTTCTTCTCTTTTTTCTCTTTCACATATACTATAATAACATGCACTACACTAGACTGTAATACAACATACTAAGCTAGTCTATAATATAATATACCTCATTTATTATTTTCATTTACCTTTGTATCAGCCACATTCATGCTTTCTCTTTATTATTATGCACATATTCCTACTACTAATATAAACATAACTATTGTTGATACCGAAGTCTCTCACCCAACATAGTACTAATTATACGTTGCATAAACGCATTCATTCTAAATCAATGTCATCACGCCAACACGTATATATAGACTAATAGTAATTAATTATGCACTGCATAAGTATTTCCATACTGACTCAGTCATATCATATATATATATATATAGGCTTTGCCCACATGACTCAGTTACTTCTAGAATTAGCGGGAGGGAAAGTTATTCTCTCTCTTGAAGGTGGTTATCATGTTAGTTCTCTGTCTGCATCAGCAGTGGCCTGTATTAAGGTCATACTTGGTACGTATATATATATCTGTATGTATGTTACATTTGGGTTTTTTGAATTTATATTGATATATTTTAATTAATATTAAGTAGTTGATGGAGCTCAGATGAATGACTCCCAAATACTTGAACTTTAATATGGATTGTGGACTGGACGAGATGATTTTAAGTTTAGCGATAGTGAGCAGAAATGGGAGAAAGGAAAAGTCTATTGGTTAAGCTGTTACCATAAATGGTCGGCATTATTGTTTTATTTGTTACTTGATTAGACTTGTGTGTATTAAGAAGGAACAATGGAGAGGATGGGCAAGAGGTAAGATTGCCTTCAATTTCCAATTTAACTGGAGCAATTGGGTTCTATTTATGCTATTTTGTGAACTCTATTAAGATTAGGTACATTTATACTATATATGTGCTAACCCGATCCAACTAGATAATGCGATATAAGAAGCAACAGTGTTAAGTTTATTTTGTATGTTTGATTGACTATACCAATGTAGTATATGTATGTGTATGTATAAGCAATGTCTCTATACGATTGGTCCTCTGACGTCATATCTTATGACAGGTGAGCCAGCCCCGCCCTTATCCCATACCTCAGCTACCTGTTTTAGTCTCTCTCTTAATCACCGACCTCACCATCCTCAGGTAGGAGTTGGATCTAGTTGTGGTTATGATATATGTATCTATGTGTGATTATTATTATTATTATCATTCTTATCATTATATTTTGTGTAAGCGATATATGCATATAAATTTAAATCACTATAAATGCCTATGCTAATCTCC
The DNA here is from genome assembly GCA_002751075.1 of Ichthyophonus hoferi. Taxonomy (NCBI): domain Eukaryota; class Ichthyosporea; order Ichthyophonida; family Ichthyophonidae; genus Ichthyophonus; species Ichthyophonus hoferi. The sequence continues at coordinate 32,663 of NAOQ01000042.1, read as the reverse complement.
CATAAATCTAATCCAACTGTCTTATTAATTCCCTTGTAGCCCAATGCCGTAGGCGTATTTCAAAAGGTAGCTAAAATCCAGTCACAACATTGGAAGGTAGGTCCTTGGTAACCATTAAATGCCTGTTTTGTATACGTGATGACGTATATGTATGTTTGTTTTTATATATATTTTAAATTGCGTATATATATAAATACGTTTGTTATCTACCCTTTCCTATTTTCTGGTTCTGTATATATCTATGCAGTATATATTACATCTATAGACATGTTTTTATACATACAGTGGCTATTGTCTATCATATACACATTCGCCTGAATAGACTTCACTGTAACTACTTGCACTATAGTAGCATAATTGACTCATACATATACTGTATTTTCTATATATACTCTTATTCGTTCTCTTTTCTACATATCTTTATTTACTCTAACCCTTTCCCTTCCCTCTCTAATCTGTAGTGTATGGAGCTGTTACGTCAACGTGCAGAGGTTACTATAGATAATGAAGATGATAGTAAAGAGCACAGTGATGATGACGCTCATATGGCATTGACCCATAAGTCAGCCAACCATGATACTGCTCCTGTCGCTGGAAGTGTAACAAATATGTCTAAAAGGTACTTTGGGTTATTTAGTCTGGTAATTATATTGAGTATACGGGTGTGTATGTAGATATATGTCTGTATGTTTTTCTGTATGCTTGCATGTATGATAGTATACTTATAGAGTCTTCTATGACAGAAATTGTGTGGTTTGGTTAAGATTTATACAGATAAGTTTCATACCGTTTGAGATAATGTGAGGAAGTAGTGTAGTTGTATTTGGTAGTTTATAGATTAAGTAAGACTATGATCCGGACCACTACCTATATAATATAAGATGTAAGGAAGGGGCCGTTATAATTGGTTCACGTTGCATGATATTGTTACTAATAAACTGTTTTTATTAGACTATATGGATAGTACTGTTATGCAACATATCATATAGCATAATTTAAATGTCCTTTGTCATAGGAAAACGTATTAAATATGTAATCTGTTTTTAAAATGAATCCCAGCCCACTATTAAACCTATTTTAGCCTCTATTTAACAACCTACCAATCCATTATTTGCTGACAATGCTTTTCAAAATATCCATATATATGCTAAAATATCCTTGCTCCCATCAGGTCGAGCACTTCCAATGCCTCCCAACCTGACCTCAAGGAAGATCTAAAGCATCCATTGTTCGAGCCGGAACAATCTACCAATCACACACCGGTTGCTAACTCTCCCGACCCTACTGGTCATACCGATTCGGGTCGCACCTCTGCAACGACAACCACTGTAACCTATACAGGAGCTACAGTTGAAGAGATGGAGCAGAATAATGTGGATAAGGAAGAAGTTGCTACTAGTAGTGAAGTAAAGATATCTATGGCTGTGGCACAAGAACAAATAGCCATTAATATAGAGGAAAATATGGATAAGATTGATAAAGACCAAGATGGCCTATTACAGGAGATAGAGTGTCAAGCACCTCCCAAGTTAGTAGTAACAGGAGGGGTACCTCCTTCTCTATCGCCCATTCCTAAGCCTTCAGTCACACGCTTATCTGGTCCTGCCACTGGATTTAATGATGCAAATGTAATTAAAAACGATGAATCTTCATCTTTATTGGTTGACCTAAGCCGTCCTGGAATTAATAGTGACACGGCAACTGCCTTTGCGGTGACTACTGCTGTTAATAATTTGGCTCAAGTTAGTTCGGATGTTACCGCCGCAATTGCCAAGGTACTTCAAACTGTTACCTCTACAATGAATCCATTATTAGAGTCCGAGAAAGAAATAAAACGCGAGCCTGTAGTACTAGACCAAGAGACATTACCACCAACCAATGAGGTAAAAGAAATGATTAAAATGACCAATGATGTTGCCGTTATAACTACTGAGTCATCTAATATGACACTAACCAATACTCTGATGGGCGCAACTGTATCCTCTCCTAAATCAGCCAATGAGCTTACAGAGGGACCCCAAATCATAGCTTCAAACGCCACTACACTTACACCACAAAATTCAGGTAATTTAAGCACCAATCAAACAGTTGTGCCATCTGCGGTTGAAAAGGAAGTCCCTCCATCCGTCCAGACTGAGCCAATTATTGAGACAACTCATGCAACTACAACTACACCTTTGCCCCCTGCTCTTGCTTCTACTCCAGCCTCCATTGCTGTACCCGTTGTAGCTGTCAAGCAGTCAGACTCTACCGAGATAATCAATATTGCTTCTGTTCAGGCCGTCTCAGATACTGTCCCTGTGGCATCAATGGTGCCTACTGGACCAATAGCAGCACCAGCTGAAGTAGTAGGTTCCTCCACTTCGACAACGTCTTCAGAACCGAATGCAACCTTGACAGTCGTAGATGAAGGAATATCCACATCCCATCCGAATGAAATAGAAGAAACCAATAAGGTAGTAGAGGTTCCTACTGATACCACAAAACATAAAATAATTACAGGTACGTGGGATGGTGATAATGACGCACCTGCACCCATGTACTCCAATGTTATGGAGAAAATAGTGGATGGGTTTGTTGTAGTTTCAAGTGATACTGCTTCATTCACTGAAACTAAACCGGTTGCAACTGATAAATCCATTACTGTGCCACCACTATTAGAAGAGGGAAAGAAGAAGCGGAACTTGATCTTACCTCATGGAGAAACAGCAATCTTAGCTCTAAGAAAACAGGTCAAAAATGATATAGATAAGTCTTCGGAAGAGTCAACTGCCTCCACCGCTTTACTTAAAAACACCTCTCATGGTACAGCCGCTGTAGCTATTTGTATAAGCGAAGACTGTTCTAATTCTAACACACCTGTACACGGACACACTGCGCATGGGGGAAAGAGAAAGAAGGAGAATGGGTCCAAACCGTTTGACTTTGCCATTCCATTAAACTTATTCGAGGGAGGTCGAACATCTAGAAGGACTTCACCAAGGACAGCCTCATCACCTAGTCGTAAAGGAGGCCACTTTTGAGTTTTAAATTTTCTTTAGCTCTCTGGGCGGGATGTTTGCTTAGTCATTATCTGTTTGAAAGCGTCTTGGATCGGTTTAATTTGTTTCATTTTTTGTTTTGAATGCGGGTACGGTTGATAATTTGTTTAAGAGAGGCTGCTGGGGATAGACAATATCAAAAGAGGGAAAAGGCGAATACGACTTAATGAAAGACAATGCCCTTCATAAGATTTTTTCTTTGTTTAAAAAAAAGGAAAGAACTTGATATTTAGTTATGCTGTTTGCTATAGTTACGACTGCAAAAAGTATATATTCTTTGATGCGGGAGTTTCTATTTCACACCAATTAGTATTTTATCCCTCAAAGTAGTGAGGGTATTCTTGGTCAATATATAAGTATCTATTGAATATTAGGGTTGGCATGGCTATCCTGATCTTACGGAATAAACGAATGTGGTTTGCGTTTATATTGGTACTATGTATGAGCTTGAGATGCTAGATAGTGTTCTGAATTGTTAATTTCCCTAACATTCCTCAATTCATGTTACCCAATCTTGTCATTGTATTTATCCAGAATCATTAATTAATTAACTGTGACTAATTATTTTTCACATGACGAGTATGCGTAAATAATCTATCTCCCCGATAGCATCCCTCAGTACATATACATAATCCATCCTATATTAATCCTTATTCCGCTTATTGAAATCGTTGCTCTTATACTGTGCATTAAGAAGATTATAATGACAATTGCTGCTGATTGGGATTACCCCATTACATCCCCGGAATCTATCAAGTGACTAATAATTTTAACCAGTTGCGATTATGTTGGAGTTAATGTGTAATATGGGTATGATCCTTAATATTCAATGATATATAATAATATACCTACATCATGGAATATTATTTTCCAATAAGGCTTGCATTATGACAATAATGTCACATAACTTAACCCAATGATAATGTTGCGCATTATCATTTTTAAAAGTTTCATTAAATACTTATAATGACCATGAATTCTTACATTCTATACGTGGGGATATGTAACAGATATCCCTATGAGTGTCATGCAAATAGTGCAACTATGTTTGTCTACCTATTTAAAAGGTGGTGCAGCATGTGATAAAAGTTCACGTTTTTCGAATACTTGGTTTTGCGTAAGTGCGGATTCTTACCCAAGATAATACTACGACATCCCAAGGTTTAAGATTTGTCCTTTTGAAGGGTTGTTATGCCATTTCATATTTGTACATGAATATGATATAGTCTTAATCAATGTAATTTAGAATCTCCGTACATATTTGAAAACCGCATATACATGTGGTGATATGATCAGGCACAACGTTAGTTTACATTAGGCAATTTTACCAATTACTCGCGCATATGGATCACACAGAAATGTTTCTTTGGCTTATTCAGAGGTAATCTTGAAAATATTAAATGTTTACTTGCGTATGTGGGTATATGTTTATTCACTCCATAATTGGTAAATTTTACAATAAAGACACATTATAAGTACTGTTGGAAAGCCCTAACAAATTGTGTCACAACCAATTTAAGCCTAGTGCGGAAATGGGTATAAACATTTATGGTAATGTATCTTGAATTGATTGATACCTTTATTTTTAATAAAGTATAGAAGTAGAATATAATCACTCCTTGTATCTGTCCATAATTTTAGACTCTATAGTCTGCATCCTGTAAAAGAGATCTCTTGAAAGGTGATAATGAGCCACAAATATTTCCAACTTGATGAATAAAAGTAGAAATACAACCTAATTTAAACAATGGAATGAACTTTCTCATTTCAGTTGAACCATAAGGCTTGAATAAAAGATCGACAGCATTATTGGTTACGTCAACTTTGGAGACATTGATTTCCACAACTGGTTGACGCCACTTAATTTGTAAATATCTCAAATCAATATACTTGGTTCAATTAGATAGTTGTGGAGTAGCTGTTATTGTAATAACAGAAGTATTATGTATATGCAATTGCACAGAATATGACAGAATTGCGATGAATTCAAGAACGTTTGCTGTTTATGAACATTTAAGTAAAAAATCAGATGCACAAATAAACTCTTATTCTGTTACACTTATACTCAACAAATGTTGTACTTGTGAACGCCAACTAATGAGTGAATCACACACTTTAATGACGAAAACCTGTACTGAAATTAATTTACGGTCTGGGCTATTTTCAGAAAAATCCGAGTCAGTGCATACTAGAAATTTGGTTTCTTCTCCGTAGGAATAAAAGAGACCAAGTTGTTTTGTGTGTAGAACGTAGCAAAAACCCTGTTGAACAATACGAATATAGCTTTCAGTAGGATTCTGGATTTTCCTTGCTAACCAGCCAGTAATGAAGCTTATATAAGGCTCACAATTTCATTGTAACCAGATTAAGTTACCTATTACAAATTGATATTGGTTTAGAGGAAAGAGAGAGCTAGCAAAGAGGATGTCTTCTTCCCTGGCTTCTCTAATAAGGTAAGGAATTGTGTAATTCTTGGCAATGGTAGTAATGATGTACAATTTAGCAGCCCTTTTGGTAATGAAAAAATGTTGTGTAATGAAGACACCGTCATGGGTCTAAATAAAGTCCCAACCGAGAAAACGGGAGGATGTACATTGAGATTTTGTAGGAAATCTTTTGTTCAAAGGATGATAAAATTCATTAATATCCTATTAAGAAAGAGCTGAAACAAAATGTCATCAACCCAAATTGTAAGCAGCAACAATTTCCCAAAAAGTAGAAGTAATGACCGTAAACAGGTATTAAAATAATAAGGTCTCATATCAATGAGATCAAACTGGTCAGTTAATATATTGTGTCAAAGCCAGCTGCTCTGTTTTAAGTCATAAAGACCTTTATTTTAAAATGAAAATTGGTTAGACTTGTCAGAATCTTCAAAACCGTCCACTTGTTCGAGATAATTTTTTTCTCCAGTACACCACACAAAACGGCTCTCTTGACATTCAATGTTGACATGAAGTCATGGTTGGTTGAAACCCATAGCACCAATATCCTCAAGTTTTTAAGAGCACCATCAGGGGTAACTGATTTCCTTGTAGTATATTATTTCAATTTCTAAAAAACCTTTAACTACAATTATAGCTTTATATAAGAATTCCCCATTGTCTAAAGGTTTCCAAGCATAAACAAAATGAGAAGGGAGAGGACAATAACTTTTAGGAAGAAGTACTAAAAATTAACAGTATTATAGTCTTCTATTTGCGTATATTAAGTAAATTCACCGAATATCTAATTTGAAGCTTGTTTTATCTTCGTCGCTGCTTTGTGGCCTTTATGAATAAAGACATTTTCCTCTTTTTAACCATAGAATATGAAAGTTATTGCATCTTGTAGTCGATTTTGATAGAAACAGTGTCTTTATTATTTCAACTGGAAGAGAGTTAAATGAGTTTGAAAAAGTAGTCCTTAGAGTAGTTGGGATTGATGAAGAATTGGATATGGCTTAGGCACCTGAAAAATCAAGTATGGAGGGAAATAGGTTCATTGGAAAAATTCCAAGAAGATGTGATAGATGTTAAATAATATAGCATTCATCAAATTCCATATGAAGGGAGGACTGAGACTTAGCAGCTTTTAAAAAATATATTTGATAAGCTTAGGGCAAATCAATAATACTTGCAACAAAATACCTTTGTCAGCCATAAGAGTTAATTTCTACTCTTTATGATGTTCATCCAAATGATAAGTGGTACATCTTTATATACAAAGACGATCCGGATTTTCAACTTTACTATACCTATGGGTATAGGGAGTTAATGTACTAGAAACAGTTGAATTTAGTGTCAGACTGCTACTAAAGATATAGTATTTAATACACTTCCCGTACAACCTTTTCTCTACAGCACTGGCCAGCAGGGTTCATCTAGCTGCTTCAATTTTGCCGAAACACCATTTGAAGTGGCACAGTTCCTGTGTGCTTGTTTATGAAGAACCTTATTTTAATAAATAAAAAATTGTATGTCAATGAAGAACAATACTCCACCTCCATTACTTTTGAATCTCGAGGTTTTAGACTGGATTGTTAAATAATTAATTACCATAACAAATCTTTGAAACAAAAGAATGTTTAGCTCTTGTCCTTAAATAAATATAATTTGAATAAACAAGAATATATTTTTTTATAAATAACAGAACATATCTTTTCAGAAAAAGAAGGATGCAATGGTCTAGTAATATCACTATAGACACGTGCAGGAAGTTAATATTCTGTAGTAGTAAGTTTTCTATGGTTTTTTGACGTTGCTTTCCAGTTGCATAGACAGGACAAAAATCTTCAAAGGCATCTCCATTAGTGTTCCTAATACTAAGACATGAGATCTTCATTTGCTTTCTCATGATGATTGTGATAGTATTAAAGAATTTTTAAGCTGGCATATAATGTTGCTGCATTGATGGAGAAAGGTTGGAGAAGGATTGCTGTAAACTGTAGCATTCCATCACTGTAGTTGACTGCTTTAAGGTTGGGTGTATCTACAATTGGTTCAACATATTAATCTTTCAAGTTGCTCCTTTTTGGAAGCTCATAAAATTTAATCCCAAAACACATAAGTTGTGTTAATGAAAGAATGACTGTGCTATATTTAAGATCAGAAACTGCTATGAAATTTGAAATCTGAGTTGTACGTAAAATGCCATCAATATTAAAATGGAGGATTCTTGTTCCAAATCCTTTAGTTAGTTTTTGGTAGCATTACCTCAACTATTTTGTGCTGTTAACTTTTGAAAATTGCAAAGAGTAGAGGAATCTGTTGTTATATAGTAAGAATAACTACTATCAACAGGTATATGACCTGATGTATTAGGAACAGGTGAAAGTGTCTGAGGATTTTGGTATTTGAAGGAGGTGGATTTTAAATATATTACTTGGTTTCTCAATATCAGAATAATTATTTTTATTATGTAAATTATAATGATGAGCATGTAATTTGAGTTGTAGTTGTACAAATTTGCATTCTTTGTTTTGTTTTTGTAGAAAATAATACTATTTGCATATATGTTTCTGTTTTGCATTTAATTTTATTTGCCTATGTAAGTTACACTGATTACCATAGCCACGTTTTTTGAAGCCACCTCTATTATGAGAAGAATTGAAGTTTTTCTATATGAAGGATTGTTGTGATCAATTTGTCAATTTTAATTATTCACGTCATCTGTTAGAATTAAGTAGGTGAATATTGAGTGACCTCTCCTGTTACTGTAATTATAAGTATTGTAATTAAAATTACTGTTTATGTAAGTAATATTAAATTGACTCCTTGATCCATCAATCCAAGCACATTATTTCGTGTTAGTGGTTTGACTTCTGGATTCTTTAATGGAGTTGGGGTTTAGTGTGAATGGAATCGGATTTTTCATAAAGAATTCTTTTAGATTTGTTCTTTTCTAAAATACATTTAAGATCATTAAAAGTTGGTTCATGATTTATAATAAAATCTCAAATCATTAATGATATGTCCAAATCTTTTAGAAGAACCAAGTTTTTAAATGATTAAGTTATAAAATATATTTCTACCAACAACTTCCTGGCCGGCTTTTATTTCTTGTCTCTTGCTTAATTTTTTTATTTGAGTCATAAATTGATATCCAGTTTTCTGTTTACTTACTGTATGTAGAGATTAGTCCAGTATGGCTAACCTCCTTAGTTTAATTTGTCAATTCATATCCATCAATAAGGTACTACCATAACTCATTGATTAGGAAGTCATTAACCATTGCTTTTAATTCAATTTGTAGTGTAGGATCCAAACCCTGAAGTAGTAGTATGTAGGCTTTGGCTTAGTGTTTAAGGTATTAAGGTATTTATTCAGCTGCCCAATCCTCTAGTGTATTGAAAGTGAGGATGGACATATGAAAACCTAGGGATAACACTGCTTTTCTGCATTGGGCTTTCTATAACATTCAACTTATGGTTGTTTGATCTGCATCCAGAATGGAAAAATTGGCTATTTTGGTGTGCATGATGCAAAATAATGGTAAAAAAACCTACTAAGTAATGGATGGCATCATACTTTGTTTTAAATTTTTGAGTAAAACAAAAAATAGAGGAATCTATAGAAAATCATAATAACTCTACTAATGAGAAAATTTTATTTTACTTATTGGCATATATCTTTAATTTCTAAAAGAGCCTACAAAAATCAAAAAAAAAAAAAAAGATCAACTAACATTGAAATAATGGAAGTATGTAAGGGACCATATGTTTGATTTAACAAAAATAGCCGAAAGGAAAATATTAGATATAAACTGAGTTTAAGTGTATTAACGATAAAAGAGAATATGAATTGATTGGTTTCTTTAAGTAAGCGTCTAGTTAAATTAGTGATTTATTCCAACAGCAATAAGAAATAAAGTAAACTTATTTTGGTTAAAAAGTGCTTAAAACTCTAGCTTCATCATGGAGGTTTTCCAGCAGCAATCCTTAAATTGGCTATTGATTAATTACCATCAGTTCATTGATTCATGTTGACTGATTATAGTTAATCAAACGTGATTTGATCAAAATATTAACACAATTTCATCAACGGATAATCCGTAATCCTTGCATTTAATCCGTGAAGGCCTCATCGTAGGATCTTTATTTATACATGGAAACATTGTATGTGTCAAGGGTTTGTACTTTTTAAAACCCTAATTTGTAGCTGGAAGACTTAGATCATAAAGTGTTAGGAGGTACAATGCTGTGGTTACAATTGATATAGCTTGCTAATGCAAAAGTATGGCCTTTATGTCTGCGGAGAGTGTAGGGACAATATCTAATTGAGCAATGTGTCCCAGTTATAGTTGGCTATCTGAGGGGATAGCAATCAACGTTGAAGATTGTGTTGAAGTTAATTCAGCATTAGTAAGAGTAAGCATGTGACTTACAGCGAAAGCATCACAAGGGTCAATAACCCTATTGGGAATAAATATATGTGTTGTAAGACCATCAACTCCAAAAGCATATGTGGTACAGTTAACAAGTTGATAACAAACAGGTAATGAAAATTATTGGCCCAATATTAATTGTTTAAATGCGGTTCTGAAACAGATGAATGATTCGCCAATGTAGATTAACCAAATGTAATGTAAGCAATTGGACTAATAAAATGGAAATTATTTAAAACAAGTCTTTCAAACAAGGGCACATGTTAGACCAATTGAAGAATTAAGATTGGGTTATAATCAAGAAATTATAATAAGATTTATTGGTCTCGTATGAACCACGTTAGTCAATAAGGATCTACATGACCATTCCCATTTTGGACTGAAATATGAAACATGGCCATATTGACATCCATGGCAAACAAGGGTTTTGAAAAAGACAAAAGTTATGAAAGAAACTAATAAATACTTGGATAATTATGTAAACCATTTTAAACAAAACTTCTTGTTTCTTGTAACTTGATAATAATATCATATATATATATATTCTTATTTATATTGAT
>NAOQ01000042.1:9033-21922 GCA_002751075.1 Ichthyophonus hoferi | reverse complement strand
AAAGGGTTTTGAAAAAGACAAAAGTTATGAAAGAAACTAATAAATACTTGGATAATTATGTAAACCATTTTAAACAAAACTTCTTGTTTCTTGTAACTTGATAATAATATCATATATATATATATTCTTATTTATATTGATAGTGAGAAGACACTTGGCCTGTATTCTACAGCTATTATATTTTATTGTAATGCCTAGTTCTTTTTTGGCACTTAATTATAATCACCGTGTTTAGATCTTTCTTTTATCAAGAATACTGGAAACTGTATAGTTACTTCCAATGGTAATGAGAATTATTACATACACCTAGCCTTAGCACCTTTCACTATTGGTTCACACGGTGCTCATTACCAAAAATGCACTTAAAAATATTACGACAGGGATCTCTTCTTAATTTTTTGAAGAATTATTTAGACAGCTGAGAATAGAACCAACATACATTTTTTCTCTTACATTGAACTTATCTCATCTTTCTCTGGTAAGTGGATCAGAGCTAAGCACTGTCTCTGTCACTAGCCCAGCAGGCGATACTTTTAAACAACACTTAATTGAAGCCCTCAAAGTCTGTGGATAAGTCACCAGAACTACTGCAGATTATTTTAAATAGTAAAGGATAATAATATATATATTGGTATGGTGGTTACCTCATTAATAAAATGCTCTACAAAGATTCAACAATATTGCCTTCAGAAAAAAATTCTGGTTATCATTTGATTGACGTGGAATTTAGGTCAGTTAAGTTATTGGTCTAGACATTGAGAATCCTGTGATTGTAATCATTGGAATCATATGTATGATTATAACATTTTCAATTGCGGTAATAATGTTTATTGTAGATTTACATCAATATGTTAATAGACTTGTTTTTCTTTTTGGAAACAAATCTACTGATATAAACTACATAAATAAATTTATGTTATTTTAGTATTCTAAAGTATTGAATGTCATCACATGGTATTTTACAAATTCGTTCTATAACACGTAAATCTCGGGTTTTTTCCTAATATATATTATATCTCTACCCTTTCTTATCTTTACAATTTACACTGGTTGCTATAGATAGATCCTGAAGAACGGTATATTACATTTTGCGTTGGAATCCTCAACTGCATAAAGCCACACAGGTATACACTATGCTTATAATATGTCTTTGGACACATATATAAGTATTGGCATGGGTTACTATAACCATTTTTCAAATAATCACCCTTGCACTATTGTTCTGTATAGTCCAAGGAATTTTATTACATGTCTATTCTGAGCTCAAGTTCGGGCATTATGATGTGATATGATATCCGTATGCTGTTAATATACAATTATTTTTCTTACATCTAATAATTGACTCTGGATTAGAAAGTCAATAGAATAGTATTATTTGGATGAGTGTCATATTTTTGATGATATAAGTGTTGATAGATCTATAGATCTTGATTACCTTACTGCATCGGGCTAAAGCTAAATAATTTTATTGTCTTGAATATCTGATGATTATCATTTTATTGTTATGCGCAATTGTTTAGGATACCTTATATTAAGTAAACATGCTTAAAATGTCATTACATTTGATACATGAAGGGTTGAACTGAATGGTCCAAGTAGCAGCATGTAATTAGATATGTATAATACATACCCTAAATCATGATCCAGTTACGTATTACTTTTTCTTACTTAATTAATAACAATATGCTACAATTAATTCTTTTTAGATAAGCTGCATTGCATATGCCTTGAGTGTACCTTTATATATATGCTTTCCTATAAACAAAGATGATAGCAAATGAAGCTCACAGTATAAATAGAAAATTAAAACGTCATATTAAGAAACAATGCCTGTCAATTGCCAATTCCATAGGAAAAAATGTTGGCAGCCTTAAATGGGGTGATGTGAGCATATTTATAAAGGTATATATTTCCTCCTTCAGCACACTATCAAGGTTTCTGTTACTATTACCTATAATAATTTGTTTTCATATATGCTTCTTTTTATCTTTATCTTTCATATGGTTTATTTATTTGTATGTATAATTATACTTGTTATCTTGCATTCTATTTATTTTGTTCTCTTCATAATCCTTTATCTTTTTCCTCTTTTCCCTTTATAGTAGTATGCTTCAAGATCAGAGACCCCTTTTATTCAGGTATTCAATAATGAATTCCTTTCTTTTCTATTGATGTCTCCATATAACTCCTACGTAAGAACTTAGGTGAATTTATGGACCAGCAAAAGCAGTTTCAAAATAAGTTTAACCCCAAAGGGAACACTATCTACAGTAGAACACAGGTGAATAACAGGGTCTAGTACTGTCAATCAGACAGATTGGAACTAAGCATTGTTCTAGGCTATGATATCATTAAATAGATTCTTGTACATCTCTATTGTGAATAATGTCAAATATAGCGACATACTCAAACTGAAATTGAAATAATGATACTTGATTATTTTATATATGCCAATATGACATCAACTCTACTTTAATATAACAACAAATATTTATTTGTGTTAAACTAAAGATTTAGCATTACGACCTTGAATGTTTTTATTGACTGCTCTATTTTGACTATAGTAGACTAGACGTAGGGTCGCCTAATCAGTTCTAAATTATACTTTTTAAACTAATGGTAATTGATCGATTAATTTTGATGACTAAACTTAGTTAAAAATATGTTCTCAACAATCAATAAAATAGTACATAAAAAAATATTATAGGTAAATCAAATTCTGTTTTTCTGAATTGTACTGCTGTGGTGTTTGGAGTATTAGTTATTATTATAACATTATAGACCAGACAACTCTTCATTATTTTAAGCATTATATTAGGTGTCATGTTTGCTTGCTCTATTTTATTCACTTTATATTATAAATGGTGTTTTCTTTTAGCACTCGAGTGAGCTATATTGATTTTATTAGATTTATAACAATTTGTGGTAGTGTCTGCTTGTTCACAGGCTTTGGGGACACCACTTCGAGGACGCCAATTGGGTGTTATATGTATACGTTATGGTATTTTAAACAATAAATAAATAAATACAAAGCTTTCTTTGTCAGGAACGTATTCGTATTTGCTCGTATTGGTATTGTATAGATATAAAGGGCATGTGAGATCCGCTGCGTATGCCCAGGTGTGTCAAGTTTTTTTATTAATTGCTATGCGCTTTTTTACCCTTTTCTCAACTTCCGTTTATCGCGGGTGTTAATCGTAGTTGTGTTCATCAGTCTAAATGGGACCGATCGTGAACATCCTTATTGACTATTGCAATTCTCAGAAGAGACCACAAGGCTCGCTAGAATTATCTGATCTTGTCTCGACATCATCTAATCTATTGTGTCCTCGTTTGAGTGACTTTTTTTTAGCTAATTTTCACTTTATTGCAAGTGCTCACATTCTAAGTATTGATAAATCAATTTACCTAGTTAAGAGCATTATTCAATTAGCTAATATTAGACTAATCATTTCGTAATCCGCTTGCTACCAGAACTTTGGCCGATCTACGTGCTCATTCGGAGTTAACGGTCTTGCAGCATGGTTTATTAAGAATTATAACATATAACATTACCTATTTACACCTTTGTTAACCTTAGGTTTACCTTCATATATTGATCACTAAACAATACCTGCATCCCAATTAGCTATATTTTCATTACTCTTTAATGTTTACCGGTATCTACTTTATATAATAATTGAGCATATTTACAGACAAATGTGTCAATTAAAGCTACATATACCGCATAGGCAAAATACTTAGTTATAATTATCTAATTAATCAGTACTAGTTTCTGAAGTATTCTATAAATAAAATATCAAGTTTAAAAAGTATAAAAAAAATCTGTCCTAAGACAGATTGGGAACTCTTGATATTGTAATATTACTAAATAAAGGCTATACAGTTTTAACCCAAACCCTCTGCTTGCAATAGTCGTCCGTAACCCTAAGCATGGGTGAAATAAATGTAATTACTACCTAGGCTCAACTCGACTGCTAGTCAACCATTGGCTGTATAATTTCCTAAATATCCCACATCCCATATAGCAGGGACTATAGTAATAACATGGTGTCTTGTTTAGAGTAATTTATTATGTTATAATGGTTGTAATCTACTGCTTTCCAAGAGCCTCTTCACAAGATTTCAACTTTGGTGTGTTTATGCTTCATTGTAAACCTACCTATACTAGTATCTACAACAGTATTTGTTTACTCTCTGGAATTGAATGCCCCATAATAATACACAATCCATATGCATAGCAATATATTTCTACGTCTATGGATATATATAAGATTTAGCAACCTGACCTTTTATAATCCCACTATTAATATAGAGTTTTATCACGCAATCAGCCATGAAACCTTAACTTTATTATACATATCGTATTAGAATATAATCTGGTCAAAGTATATATAATATAGACTAGCCCAAAGTATACTCCCTTCCCTGGGGTTGACAGTGGGTTAGGGCAATTTTTTTCTGTTTGGTGTAAGTGGAAATATACCTACCTATATAATTATTTTAAGCTATTTAAATTAATTAATAAATACGCAAATAAAGAATGAAGACTATCGATCTATCTATATATGTTATCTATAAATGGAAATATACCTGTACTTACTAATGTAAGTTAATAAACCTATAAATAAATAATACATGAGACTGAGAATCTGAAGAACAAAGACTGTATATTTAGAAAAAGAAGCTTGTATAGTTGATAATTACTTTTGTGCTCTTGCTACAATATGTTAGAAGAGATATATATAGAACGTGTGTATTAACTAGAGTCATAGTATTGAAAAGTCGACCAAAACCCAAGTACATATAGAGTGCAATAGGCAATATTATAATTTCAATATTCTATACCCTCAAAATGCATCAAATATACAACTTGAATGATAAAACAGAGAACAATCATATCTTGGGGTGGTTGCCAGAAAAGCGTTCCGAACAAGTAGGAAGAAAGCTGAGACTTGAGTTGGTGAATAAGACAGAGTGTGAGGGGTGGTGTTATACAATAGACCCCGACACTAACAATGTGGCCTTAGTGTGTGATGATGAAGTGGTAAGATGATTTTTGTGCGCGTAGGTTAATGTTAATGTGTATATTTTTTGTTTGCAGGTGTGTAAGGTGGATGTGGTAGACGTTATTTGACAAATGATTCTCAGATGTTGTGAGAAATTATGGGTATGTATTTTACTTTATGCATTGTAAGACTAAATTTATACTTATTTTTGCTGTATAAAGTTGTTGAAATATTATTATTATCTTTATTATGCTAAAGAGCCCCACGCTTTCTTAAACCACCACCTTCTTTATCGCTACAAGTCCCGTACCACTATAGCATTATTGATAGCACAGACATTACCTTTAATGAATTATACATATAATATATTATCGTTCATCTATTTGGTTTTTTAACAAAATAAATGTGGAAAAAAGAATATAGCTTTACATATTATATAACAAATATCATATACGGTTTCATATCGTCATTTAATTTAAAGATATATTTGTCATGGTCCTTTATTATTTATTTCAGACATGTTTACCTCTTCCTGTGACTATCTTTCTCTCTCCCTTTCTCTTCCAGCCCTTCTATCCTTATTTGTAAACATATTCCATATTTTTTATATCGTTGCTCTTGTATTCCTTTCTATTTTTTCATCTGCTTTGCTTTTATTCTCGCTTCCTCAATTAAATTAATTAATCATATAAAAGTACTTTCTATTCACCTATATACTTCTTGTTGTTATGCCAAATTCCCTTATGTATATATTTACATTTATATAATGACTACAAAAAGAATAATTTCTTATATTATAGAAATAATTTTTATTTCTCCTTTTCTTTTAATTATATTATACTCACTTTTCATGTATAAGGAATCTAGTCCATACACTTACATACTATTAAATGAGATTCACTTACTATCGTGTAAATTCATATTACTTGAAATTATATTACCTCCAAGCAATAAACAAATCTGTCAAAATATTTAATAACAGCATTCTCGCCCATTGTTCTCTTTCTCTCCTTCCATCCCTTTATTTCCCTTCCTTTCACACATTCTCTCTTGCTGTCTCCATCCATGCCTTCTTCTTCCTCTCTCACCTAGGAAGGTGTAACAATAAACTGGATTCGCGGGCCATCTATCAAAACAGCCTGTCAAATCCACTCAGATAAGCCCTGCCCTCTGAATTTATTGGACCCTGACTGTTTATTAGAAGCTGTCATGGGCAATAAAAGTGCACCAATGGTAATGCTTCATTCCATCTCTGCTTTTATCCCACCATACTATCCCCTACTACTGTCTCTATATATTTTAATCTTATCTCTACTTCCAATTATTTTCTATCTTTTACTCCTTAGCCAATCAGTTATTTTTATGTTGCTAAGGAGGGTATCATTGGATAATTTATTTTATAGTAGAGAGTATATTGGACGAACACATTATTTTGTGTTGTTATTTTTTATTTTTCCCCTGAATACCAGAGTAAACGTGTATAAAGTTCCATGTGCTAACATCTTCTTTAAATTTCAATTGTTTATTAAAAACCATCTCCATTCCTTAATGGCTGGATTAGATTTCAAGAAGGTGAATATATACGGATAATGACCGAATTAAAATTCAAATGTGTATGACATCGATTATACATATATACATATACCACTCTAACAACACTAACCATTGCCTACAAACCCACCATACAGTCAGAAGAGGAAAGAGAGAACAGAAAAGACTCTGTTATATCCTTTCTTCATAAACATCATCTTCCTACCACTCTTTCTATAGATGATAATAGTGTTATAGTAGTGTGCGGCGTGTTAAAAATACAATCACCCTATGTGCCCTCCTCATGTTTCTCCTCTAACTCTACGGTTCTTTCTAGAATAAGAAAACTGTTACAAGATATACCCGAATAATAAATATAGAGTGCGATAATGAGGTAATGGTTCTGTGTGTGAGAGGGTTTTAAATGGAAATAACATATACATACAAAGATAGCTTATTAGGTACCTACATATATACTATTATATATAATATCATATATGTATACATAGTTATACCATCTTACACACAAGGACTTATTAAGGAAACATATATGTAATGTCACACGAGTCTATACACACTTTCTTTAAATTATGCCATTAAATTATTATTTTAGTTCATACATATAGCTATGTTTATACGCATGACGGGATCCCCTGGTTAATGAAATGCATGTTTGCTTTTGTGTTTTTATATATGCCTTTAAGTATATATAGGCATGAGGTGTGCCTATCAAAAAATATGTTGTGTTTACTGACACCTTACCGGAAAGTATAAACAACAAACCTTCATTAATTTTTAAAGATTATAGTAATTGATATATAGATGCTGCTTTATATTTTTCGGATGTTTATAGGTTTTTAATGTCTAACTTTAAATCAAAAGTAAAACCAGAACCTTTTTTCTCGTTGTTGCTCCACTTCCCCATGATTTGGGTCGGGCTAATTTAGAAGGTTGGATAGACTATTTAGGGTTGACGAAACTTTGTGTAACATTTCTGGTCCCATAAAATGGCCTTTTACCCTGACGAAGATCTAAGATGTATTCAGTTTAGGTTTATACATGACTAAAAAAGGATTGAGTCCGGGGTTATGTCTGGTCTAGTATAATAGTGTAGTGTTAGTCATCACATTAAGAACAAAAACAGAGCTGGATTGAAGTATAGAAAATGGTATAAATAATATATTCTTCCTTTAACCTTTTTTAATTCATTCATATTATCTCTCCTGTATCGACATGCTTATTCCTAGTTATCAATTATAAATTATAATTATAAATACTTCACCTATTTTGTATAGTTTCTAAATAGTCTGTCTATACCCTCAATATCATTCTTTGATTTATCTACCTTATATGCATTCTGGAACGATATGTTTATTCCAATGTTGTATATGTTTAAGTTAGTCTATACATTCCATTGTATTTCTCAGTTCATCTACATTACCCATCCTATATACATTGGGTCCTTAAATAATATGGTGACCAGAACCACGTCTTGGGATCACCCCATTATATCCCAATCACCATAGTCCCTTAACATTGTTATATCTTCTTCGTTAAGTCTCCACAGCACACTCTAATCCTTAATAAGGCTATCTATTGCAATCTTCCGTTGAAAAAATAAACTATCTTAATCAGAATCAGGAAGAAATTTATTTTACAGGCTATTTTGTAAATATATTGAAGGGTTTCAAAAATATGAAATATGTTGAAAAATTCTGAAAATATTTTTTGATTTTTTAAAATATTTAAACTAAAAGAATAAAAGATAATTATAATACTTTATTCAAAACCATTGATCTCCCGCACTTGTGCCTGCCACATATGACCGTAATACGCATTTAGATTATAGTTTCGCAGATTCTCCAAAACCGATGTATGCTTGTTTTTAGCTCATTACGTTGAGTTGCTCTAGGTCTAGTTAAATTGAAGTCGAAGTTGATTTTGGAGAAAGATTTTTCAATTAGATTGAAATTCAAACTATATAGTGGCAAATACATTACTTCACCGTTTAAATTTAACAAATATTGCTCCATCATCATACTTTTGTGTATAATACAATTATCCATAATCAAAATTGGATTTCCTATAAAAATTACGGTCTAATTTGCTGCCTCTAAAAAATGTACAACTGAGTTTGAATTATAAGCACCATTCTGTAAGACTTTGTGTTGAATTCGCATTCCTACCTAAGAAATAATTATGCACAAGGAGACATTTTGTTTCTTATTGACCGGAACGTTTATCACTGCATCTTGGTTCGGCTGCGAATATCCGTATTTATGGATATGTATAGGTTGAATCCGCCTTCGTCGAGATACAGGATGTTTCCATTTGACTTCTGCTGCAGCTATATCACAAGCCGTTTTCTATATAGCATCCCAATTCTCTTGGGTGAGAACAACAGAAACCTTTAACCTCAGTCTTTTTCTTGTTCTGCCAGTCTCTTTTATCAAATGGGAAATTACGGGGATCATGAATATTTCGGACATTAATTTTAATTCATATTATTTGTTAGCTTAATTTTATCTTTTCAAAAGTATTTTTTTTTTCTTTGATTTTGGTTTTTATTGAATATTCTGATGTTTACATATTAAAGCTTAAAATTCCTATTTCGAAAATTAAAAGATATAATTTTTTTCTACATATTTCCAAAATCATATATTTTCAAAATACCCTGTAAAATCCTTTAATACCCTGTAAAATCCTTTATTAAGTAAGCCCGCGTTACTAATGCAAATGTAATCTCTCGCGTTCAATCCCATATTAAGTGAGCCAATCGTTCTGATTAAGATCTATTCTATTATTAAGATTAGTAATAGGGAACGTGTTGTGAATATGAAAATGAAAGTGTCTTATTGTTCTTCCTTTCATCTCATATCGTTCCATGCTTCATTTTATTATAATTATGAGGAACTGTTACAGTGCATGTGATAATCCTTTGGCACGGATTTGTAGCACTCTGGTCGTCCGCTGATTCGGCATCTTCAACCGATCCTGATACGTATATTACTCTATTTCACTCCGGGATAGAGGGATAGATAGAAATAGGCATTAGCATGTTCGAAATGGAATGTCCCCATCTCATTGATCAATGAGTTCAAGTTTTCCTATTGGCTATCTATTCCGATAAGAATTGTAGATTTAAAATGTATTTATATATTCCAATTATATCACACCACTATCTTTATCATGTCGGCAATGAACTGGTTGCTTGGAGCTCAGATATGTATAATGTATAAACTAAACGGCCAGCATACAGCATACACAGGGTGAAACTACTCTACCATGCCTATATCATAAGAAATTACTCTGAAAAGTGAAAAATAAAATATAAAAATATTGGAAGTAGAAAAAGTGATCAGTTGGGCCTATTTACGAGTAATTGATATATTTAAATAAAAGATAAAATCAAGATATATATATATTGGACAAATATCCCAGATCTGTACTAAATAAGCCAAATAAATCACTTGTCTTTTCACTATATATTTAAACAACGTGTTACTCCACGAGCTAACAGGCTCTAAATAAATAGGCTTTTAAATTATAGACGTGCTCTAATTAAATCAGTTAGTGTAATTAGATATATATAATCGTCTCACATAACTGCTAATCTACTAATTCATTTAACTCCAAAAGTTAAAGATTAGATACGATTGTAATATTTTAATGCAAATTTTGCATTGGAGGGTATAAAATATTCGATGGTGAAGGATCTCTTCATTTGAGTGCAATTGCTCCTAAGGTCACCTCTCTTTATCACAGGATAAACCTGTAGGAGTGGAAAGGCGAGTATGATAAAATATTTAAATACAAGGTAATCGTAGTCTGTCCTATTTTGTATTAAGCCGTAGCTGTGACAATGACAAATGTGAGGTGGTGGACTATGATGTAAACTAAAGTAGGATTCCCGTATTAACCACACTATGGTTGATATCTACGACTCTGGACATATGTGATTTAATGAGACTGAACTAATATCAAACTGTATACCTGACATAAGATGGTATAAAATAGCTAATGTCATTATAAATATTGAAAATTAAACTAGTATCTGTTGTACTGAGTTCTATTGATTGATCGTCGTCAGGTAGAGGGCAGACCAAAACTCTAGTGACCTGCTATTGAATCTCTCTTTGTTGATCCATAGATATAGGAGCCTTTAGCTTCTTATCCGATGGTATATTGTATATCTGATAATTACAATTTAATTGTGGCTGTATGTATATAGTACGGTATTATTATTGTTGGAAGAATAAAAATCAGACTTAACTAGTTGGCGTTCTAGTACAGTATCTGAGTTATCTACTTCAAACTCTATAACAACTATAGACATAATATAAAATAAAGCGCATAAATTAAACCGTAGATGTTGACGACTGAGAACAATCAATTGTGACGACTAAAAACTGGGTTTTTTTATTAGGTGTTTTTGTTCCTCTTGTACATTTTTCAATTTTATCGTGTATGTCAAATGCGCCTAACTGTCTTAAATGGACTGATCATTGATGCTCTAGGGTTAATGTTTCCCTAGGCGCGGTAAAGTATCATAAGGAAATAAACTGTAATAAAAAAATAAAAAAATCATTGAACGCTTTGGTTCCAACATTAAATTATTGCTCTATAGGTTTGATATACAGTTTGTCTATTATCATGCAGGATTACAAATCATTGTGACGGATTACATGTATTCTAAATAATCTGAGCATTTTGATACCGGGGTTATAATGTTGACTTTTTCTTGCTATAAATAGATGGGCTAAATAGAACTGCGTTGAACCAAAATTCTAATCTATTATGCTTCATTTATTGTTTACCATATTCTCACTTGGTGTTTCTTATACCAGAAGTACTGCTTATATGTAATGATTGTAGTTATGGTGGTTATTAGCAAAAGTGAATATTATACTCTGGGAGTATTTATTTACTCATTTACACTTGACCAACTGGAAATCACACCAGTTAGATCAGCCAATCAGTACATTACAAAGCAAGATAACATGTAAGTATAACTACCACTTGTTTTTCGCTTTTTCTTTTCAAACTCAAATTTTTATTACTGAAAGCATCAGCTATGTTTAAATTGATTGTCTTAGTCCTAGTCGCCACATTTGTCTCGGCCACCAAACCACTCCAACAGATCTGGCCATGCCCAACACCGAGACCAACAACAACTAAACCAACCCCACCATGCCCAACCCCAACACCAAAACCAACCCCACCATGCCCAACCCCAACACCAACACCAATCCCACCAATCCCACCACACCCAACACCAACACCCTCCCCAGTCTTCATTGGGAAGGCCTGCCCCTTCATTTGGTCGCGTGACTGTAGTTTACCACCTCCTGTTGATCCTGAATGCTTCTACGTTAATTTTGGCGAGTGCGTCATGATGCCTACACAACATTTCAAATTTTATGAGAGAGTCCTGTACGACATATATAGTAAACACATCACCTTCCAACGCTACCTAGATGCACAATGCCAGGAGGAAGATCCGAATTGGTCTTATCCTGCCCCTGGTGGTTATAGTGGCGAGTGCATTGGCCCCGTTGCTTTGCGAGGTGTCAATAACTATTTCTTAGTAATTACTGTAGCAAACAAATAGCCAACTATGTTCCAAACTCTGTGTTAATATCAGAGCAACAAGCGTGTAACGTAATGATTTACCAACCTTTAAACATAGGCACAACACAAGGTTTTAGTGGTGTCTTTAACTGCTGATTTTTAATAAATGTATTTGAAAAATTGTGAGAAAGCATGTGAAGGGGATCCTTGTCTTACATCTGAAGGCTTAATCACTGGTTATTTTTTAATATTGAAGTGTTTGTATCTCAGTATGGGCGTAATTAGACTTAAAATGTGCGGGTCTATGACCGTTCTTGCATACGTTAATCTTATTATCTCATACATGATTTATTATTACATCTGGCTAGATGACATAGCTATAATCCCAATAGCTGTGACATGTATCTATTCCACTCAGGGATAGATAGAAATACACGTTGTGTCTTGCCGCATGCTCGGAGAGAAATCTCCTCATTTCATTGATCAATAAGCTCAAGTTTTCTTATTGGATATCTATTCTGATAACTAGTGTAGATTTAAAATGTATTTATATATTCCAATTATATCGTATCATTATTTTTATCATGTTGATCAATGAGCTTGATGAGCTCAGATATGTATAAACGGCCAGTATGCACAGGGTGAAATACCATATCATACCTATCTATATTTTAAAGGATTGCTCTGAAAATGATGTATGTACGGTAACAGACTAGAGTTGAAACAAAACTCGAAACCCAGTTTCAATAAGTCTGATATTTATATACTATTCTAAACAC
>NAOQ01000041.1:225825-242794 GCA_002751075.1 Ichthyophonus hoferi | reverse complement strand
ATACTATACATAATATACATACATACTATACATATATACTATACATACATACATACTAGGTATACATTACATACTATACATATATACTGTACATACATACATACTATGTATACATACATACTACACATACATACATACTATGCATACATACATACTATACATATATATTATACATACATACATACTATACATACTATACATACTATACATACATACTATACATAATATACTATACATACTATACATAACATACTATACATACATACGATACATATATGCTATACATACATACTATACATACACACTATACATATATACTATACATACGTACTATACATACATACTATACATACATACTATACATACATACTATACATACATGCTATACATACATACTATACATACATACTATACATACATGCTATACATACATACTATAAATACCATGCATACAGACTATACATACTGTACATACTTACCGTATATGCATACTATACATACCAAAGAAACTGATGTAGACCGGATAGGAAGAGAGAGAAATAGAGAAAAGGGTCAATAAAAAACGTAAATAAGAAAATAGAAAATATTGCGGGTGTATGATCAAACGAACAATCAGCACTAGCTCATTATTCCTATATTCAATCAGAAAACGTTGTTTATCCTGTACATCCTAGTGGGTCTTCTGGCCGTCTTCATTATTCTGGGCCTTATTACATATGCAGGTATCCATGACAACCTTTCTCTCTAGTTTGGCTATCCTATCAGTCTTGGCTTTTTTTTATAATAAAAATAAATAATGCCGATATGTATATAGTGTAGATTATTTGTTATTTAGCAACACCTATAGTTAAACAAGGTGATCTACACCACTGGCTTGATTCAAGGCACGAGCATACAGTGTCTTCTCTCTCTCTCTCTCTCTTTATATCATGTACTTTCTACTGCTTGTCTTCTCTCTCTCTCTCTCTCTCTCTTTATATCATGTTCTTTCTACTGCTCCCTTTCCACCAATCCTATTCTAGCCCCATACTCATCTATCCAATCCTATCGCAATCTCCAGCGGTTGTAGCACGTAATCGTACTCATGGGAAGCAGTTTAGTCTTCAGTATGACGAGAGTAGTGTTACCAAGTACTTGAGGGGGCTGGGGCAATTCCATGGCTCCTTAGCCTGGTTTGATCTTTGCTATGATATTGGTATTCTTCCCCTATCTCTCCCCTGTCTACCTGTGCTATCTCTCTCCACCTTCCCTATATTATGCATTCTTTCTTATATCTCTGTTCTCTATCTTTGCATAGTATCTTTTCCTTGTCGATTAATCAACCTTTTCTTTTCCCTGTGCTTAATTATACATGTTTTCATGCATGTATTTCTCCCAGTTCTGTACACATCTATACCACATGTGTAGCACTCATCATTTTGCTAACTTCATAAGAATAGATTATATGCTATAATTATTCCTATGCTCTTTTCTCTTGCAGTAAATTCACGCTGGGTATATTTCTGCTTACACCTTTATATACCCTAACCCCGTCTTTCCTACTCCTTTCTGCTGTCAGATATCCGTACAGGCTTCCGCAAACCCAAGGAACGTAAGTCCTGCCTTAGAAATGTGACTGGAGTGGCACATCCTGGGGAGGTCATTGCTGTCATGGGTCCCTCAGGTAGGGGCTATCTCTTGTATTATGTCATGCTATTATGTTACCATAAACCTTCTATTTTCTAGCAGGTTATTGCTTCTTTCTTGTTCTCTTCTTTAATGTCTTCCACTTTTACTTTTTTAGTTTCTCCATACTTTCTATCCCCATTCCCTTATATAATTATTATTTTGGCTGTCATATATATTACATTTTCGCTTCTTCTCGCATATATATCAGTGCTTATATATCACGTCTTTGTTCTATTTGCCCAGTGTTCTCCAATACCCTATTGTATAGGCATGGTCTATTGGTGTAATTAATTACTCATATCCAATCCGGTAAATTCTACAGGATCGGGGAAATCTACCTTTCTAGACATTCTTTCAGGGCGTGAAAAACGAGGTCGTATGAGTGGTGACGTACTGGTTGATGGGAGGCCACGTGGGCCACACTTTAAAAGAATGTCAGGGTAGGACTTAATTTCTATTGTACTATGTACCATATAGTAATCTATTGTACTATGTACCATATAGTAATCTATTGTACTATGTACTATATGTTGGCCTCTATTACTTTAAATAAACTGGCCTATTGGCTAAATCCCATACCATCTCTTCCTTTCTATCTCCCCTTATGCTTATATATATACAGGTTTGTCGATCAGGAGGACTGTTTGATTGGTACCCTGACCGTGCAGGAGTCCCTTATGTATTCAGCCTTATTGCGTCTACCCGACTCTGTTCCAGCGGGTTAGTAGTTACCTTATCTACTGTATAGACCTCACTGTCTGAAGCGGAGTACTGAAGTGTATGTAGATGGCAGATAGAGAGAGAGATAGCGCAAGGTATTGAAAAGGCAGGATGACCATGTAGGCAAGGAGAGGAGGAGGGAGGGAGTCTAAGTAGACAAAGAAAGGCACCATACAAGCCTACTAAAGGCATTGATAAGCCAATCAATACAGGAGCTATGTAAGACGGCTAATAGGTCATGTTGCACGTTGAACAATCTTATAACACTCTCAGTATCTGTCCTCCTTGTCCCTGCCCAACCCTTTTTATTATGCGTACACATTACGATATATCCTACCATCTCCCTGTATCACACGCTCTTCTTCTCCCCCTTGCTGGTCTCATGTCCTTTTCCTCCTTCCTATTCCTAGGTCCATACCATGACACTAATTCATTTGTCTTGTTCTTGCTCGTTTGTTCCCAC
Organism: Ichthyophonus hoferi; assembly: GCA_002751075.1. Classification (NCBI taxonomy): domain Eukaryota; class Ichthyosporea; order Ichthyophonida; family Ichthyophonidae; genus Ichthyophonus; species Ichthyophonus hoferi. The sequence goes on along the minus strand of NAOQ01000041.1, from coordinate 239,943 downwards.
ATATCCAGACGTGAAAAAGAAGCGAGTTCAAACAGTAATGGATAGCCTTAAGATCAGTAGTATTGCTAATTCCACCATAGGTACTTCCGGTAAGTACTGTATAGTAGTGGCAATCTACCATATGTATGGGCTCTCTGGTATTATCTTAATGCTATATGAACAGGTATAGGGTCATAAAAAGGGCCTATTATATGCGCGTATAACCCTGCCGCATTATATTTTGTGCACTCCACTAATAGTGATACCTGGGCATATATATAGTAGCACTAGTAGTGTAGTGTGTCTTCTCTAGGGCACCTATACATTTACATAGCAAGTAGAGGCGATGTTCTGACTCTGTGTCCCCTCTAGTGTCCCGTGGTATTTCTGGCGGTGAAAAGAGGCGAGTTAGTATTGCTATGGAACTGGTGCCTTGCCCCAGCGTCTTATTCCTAGGTAGGGACAGTCTCTGTCCTTTTCCAACTATTATCTTACAGGTTTACCTGCCATTTGTTATAGCATGGCTGCAGGGTGGAAGGGTATTGCGGTTGGGCTCTGCTATAGTGGAGTACAACTAGAAGGATTGTCTAGTGAGGTTTATTACTTATTAGCCGTACAATGGATGTGTGCTGATATGGTGTAATATGTGTTATTATTCCTTATTGCCGTTGGGCTGTATTAGTTATGAGTTATTCACAGAGCCACACGAGCATGCACATATGATTATTGTTTATATTGTGTATTTCAATTTCCCTCAGTATCTATATACAGATATACCAACCCTTGGCCCTGTCCACACAGACGAGCCCACCAGTGGACTTGATAGTTCTAACGCTTATATTATTGTGGACTGTCTGGCCCGGCTGGCTTCCGAGGATGAGACGATTATTATCATGTCTATTCACCAGCCTCGATCTAAGCTCTTCCAGCTCTTTGACAAACTATTGCTACTCTCCAAGGGTGAAATGGTGTGTGTAATTGGTGCTGTGCTTTGGAATGTGATTTACTGGCCTTTACATGCTGGTTCTCCTAATGTTTTGTTTATTCTGTTTCCCTACTTTCTTTTTTTCTTTCTCTCCATCACTTCTCTCATTTTTTTTATTTGTTGTATGTTTTGTCCTTGTCTTATTGGACTATTATCACCTTAATAAATGATATATCATAGTTGGGTATAAGGCTACCTTATAGGATACAATTGCGTTAAAAAAAGTCTGTGGGTTATTTGTCTAGGATCATTTTAAAATCTTGATTAAAAAAAACCTGACCCATTTGCCGTAAGGCTAGTGATCCTTGGCCAGTTATTATGCAATATATTTTTTGTAAGCCAGACATAGGCCTATTATCAACCTATGGTCACCCTATTTGCACACCTAAACTGTGTAGTAACTACGCAGATAGACAATGATTGGCATTTAATGGCTATAGGTACTCATAATTATTGGATGACTAGATTTACTTTGGCCCGGCCGACCAATCGCTGTCTCACTTTACCAAAGCCGGCTTTGACTGTCCAGGGAGCTATAACCCCGCAGACTTTCTTAGTAAGTATAAGGGAGGGTGAGTGCAATATGCCCTATAGCCCCGCAGACTTTCTTAGTAAGCATAAGGGAGGGTGAGTGCAATAGGCCCTATAAACCCCGCTATGAGCTCGCTATGTTTATCTAGAGATACTAAGGCCATTACCATGACGACATGGTTAAGGTTGTGCGCCGATCTTGTAGGCCCATCACGCCACTTATGATATACTTTATTCTATATGCTTGTATATATATCTACACATTCCTATGCGTGCAATGGCGATGAGCGTGCCTGTTTATCATCAATGTGTTATTTACTTCAGGTCTTTTGGTGGCTAGATCTGTTTAATTTTAGATCTATTTTGGATAGGGGATTTTTGGGTTTGTATTATGGGCATGTTTTAGAACAAACGAATGTATATATAGTTGAAAAATTTAAAGGTGCCTGTGTGTCTCTGTGCATGCCCGCTGTATATTATATGTCTTTCTTACTTCTCTGTATACCTTTATTTGCCCAGTGTATACGTTTATGTGTCTATATAAATAGGAGAGAAAGATAATTAGGGCATAGCCATATGATATGGGCTAGATCATGGAAGGTGTATGCATGTATGTATGTATATGTATGTACGTTACTATCGAAGTACAAGCCACTGATATATCGGATGGAGTAGTTGATACAATTGTGGATTGTGAGGCCGCCAAGCAGACAAAAGGATTACGGAGAAGTGTGGAATTGAGTCTAATCGATACAACAAGGAATCAGATGCAACCCCTGGTTGGCAACTCATTAGTAAGTTGCTGCAGGCCTTGGCTGGTATAGGCTGGACGGCGATTGCTATTCTTATTATTATTATTATTATTATTTATTATTATTTTCTCTGTAATATATCACTGGTAATATGCTTGATAAAGACTTAGTGCTGCAATATGCTATATAAAACTGTTTTAATATACCAATGACTATTAAGAGGCCAAAATTAAATGTGGTATGGGATTGGATAGGATGATGAAGACGATGTGGCAATGCTTGGCGATGATACGGAAGATCTGGTATTGGCTTACCTACATTCTGGCTTTGCCCAGGACTACAGAGAAGAGATTGAAGGCATTGTTGCGTATGTACCCTACCCCCTCTGCACAGCTTTCACTTATAACCCCGCATATTACTTCGTAGTTCTGTGTATGAAGAGTCACATTATGCCATAGATATATGCACTTACACACACCATTAATACGCTCACTGCTCTACAGGCAGGCACATGATTCACCCCACGATGCAGAAAGGGAAATGAAAAAGGCAGCCAAGAACATGACGGCCTCGTGGTTCATGCAGTTTGCCATTCTATCCCACCGTACCCTTAACAACCTTGTAAGGAATCCCTATCTGATCTTTGGTCATATGCTCACGTCAGCCGTAATCGGAGGTAAGCATCTGTTATTCGTTTATCTATTGTTATATATGTTTTTGTTTATTAATAGTTGGCTTTGCATGTTTTTCTCTTCCCAACCATCTAAATTTCATGAACAATCTCATTTCCACTTTGTTCTTAGTTTACAACTCTATTTACTCTTTATATTTTCTAGAAATAGTGGGCCACTCGTCTAAGAGTATAACATACCAGCGTACACTAGACTACTCACATATATCTAATTTATGAGACCCAATATATGTCATGCCCCTGGCCTTTAGCTTTAAGTGTCACATGAAATATAGAGTGAGAATAGACCTAGGATAGACCTAGGATAGCATGGTTCAAGGTGATTGCTCATTCCTCTTACAAACTGCTACCGTTCTACGCCAAACACCTACCAATGTTTTTCCCATCCTATGATATTTCTTTATCTTTTACAGTTATTCTGGGACTGATCTATTGGCATACGGGCGACAAGTATGACGCACAGATGGCCCAGGCTGCTAAGGTGAGATTAACCTATATCTTAATACTAACTAATACCAATTATTAATAATTAATACTAGTTAGGCTAATATATATGCTAGATACGTCGGGTGATCTCATATATAGTATCGTATATACGCGATATGACCCAAGGTATATATATACTCACATACACACACAGGAGGCTGGTGACACCCACAACAACATCATTAACAAGTTTATCAACCGAATGGCTTCTCTCCTTCTGATGTGTGCCTTCCTGGCCTTTGGAAGTCTGACTAGTCTAGAGGTGCGCAACTGATCTATATATATATATATATATATATATATACCTTTCCTGACATTTTGACGCGATATCTACTGTATATTATTTAGATTATTTTTCCGCTAGCAACATCTGTATACATATCATTGTGTAATTTTAGTAAGTATTTCTTTGTACGCGTATAATGGCCCTGATATTAAAACCCCACCCTCCTTCAGATGTTCTACTCAGAGAGAATCATTTATATGCACGAACGTGCCAATGGATTCTACTTTCCAAGCACGTATTATTTACAGAAGGTATGCCGCAATGGATATGCAGGGCAAGGTGTGGGATGTATTAAAGGGTTACGTGTATGACAGGTTTGCTTTGTGAATGCTTTCTAGGGGGTTTTGCAACTAGGTTTTGGAGGTCTATTATCTATCCGAGTAATGGTATTGAGTTATTACCTATGACTAAAACATCCCAGGATATGGCCTAGTCTCTGCCCTACACTCCTATACCTACCCTACCCCTATATCCGAATACATATTTAATAGGGATGCCGATAGGCTGAGTGTAAGCCTTTTATTATGGACCCTCCTAGCACGCTCTATTTACTTCTCCTTGCCTGTAGCTGGTAGCTGACCACACTTATGTACCCCCACATCCACTTACCCTTTTGCTTATTAGCCACATTCCAACCCTGCCTTTCTGTCTAAATGTACATATATATGCATACCTCTTTCTCTCTCTCTCTCTCTTTCTCTCATACACCTTCCTCACCTAGGTTCTATTTGATATTATCCCTCTTCTCTCTCTCTTTCTCTCATCCTCCTTCCTCACCTAGGTTCTATTTGATATTATCCCTCTCCGTATTCTCCCCCCCATGGTGATGGGGACTATTGCGTACTTTATGATTGGACTACGGGAGGGCACGGCTTATTTCCTGGGATTTATTGCTATTCTTGTCTTAGTCAATCTCTGTGCTTCTGCGTAAGTATCTAGTTTCTCCGAACACACACACACACATATGTACATATATATATATTAGTTTTTTCTAGTTTTTTCCTTCTTTCGTTTTAGGTCTCACTCTCATTATATGGGTTGATCTCTCTCTTTCACTGTTTCTTTATAAATCATTTTTTTGTATAGACAGTGAATTCTCTATGGGACTATAATGGCATATTTCCAACACCTCGTTTTGATAGTACAAGTGAAACAGAAAAGGAAAATTTGTTTATATTGTTATCTTTATAAGTGTTATGATACTTAACCGAGTCTTTTTTTATGATGTTAAATAAATACATAGCCAGAGACCTATATTTCAGAAGGGGTGGGGGTTGTTAATAATACACATTGGTATGCTTCTTACTCGTGTTATTCCTATCTACTGATTAAATATACATCCTTAATATGCCGAAGTTAAGTCGAAGCGCAAAGTTTTGAAGGCTTATGCGTGACAATGTGACAGGTTAATCATTGGTATGAATATATTTTACATGGTGTGCTTGAAGTGATTTATCCTCGTTATCCTTATGCCACACTAGATGTTGACAACATAACTCCCACAGGATATGCATGCTCATTGGCTTGGTCACAAGCCGCCCTGCCACTGGTAACCTTGTGGCCTCACTTGTAATCCTTCTCTCTCTTATGCTGACTCCGATCTTCAATAACAAAGGTGACTTTCATCTCCTCATTGTTTTACACCTCTAGCTGCGATTATGAACGGAAATATAAACACACACACACACTTAGTTCAGTGTATTAACTATTAATTGGTATTTCTAACCTGTTGAATATTAGCATCATGCACAGATCACAACATATTGTATATATATATATTTGCCTGCATATTCTCTTATTTACTTACAAATACTTTTTTTTTACCCCGTCCAGACTCCATGCCGCCTTGGCTCTCTTGGATTCATTACCTCTCATTCTTTTACTATGGTTATGAGGCCCTAGCCGTGAATGAGCTTGACGGGCAGTATTTATCTGGCAATGTATATGGAGATATTGATGCGGCTGATGTAAGTCCCTCTGTTTCTAGCCTTTCTCTTTCCGGTGATCCTCGCTGCATCATTTCTATTCCTTGCTGTTGAAGCTTACTAAGCGTGTACCCACTACATGCATTTCCATCTTAATGGGCCTTGCCATTTTTTTCATTTTTTTTTTTCAATATATACCCTCCTCCCTCCCTGTTCACTGATTAATTCTCCAGGATGTGTTCTCTTATATAATAATTTCTGGGGGAATGATCTAAACATACTTTGTTGACTAGATGGCTTGCGTATTTTATATCTTAATTATTGTATCTTGTGTAAGATATGCATATACGTAATACATGTATTGTGGCTGTTAATTTTATTAGCGTATATATTAAAATTATCTCGTAATTTTAGGTTCTGGCCTGTGGATTTTTAAAATACTTTCTTTTAAGCGAGTTTGTGCTTGATTCTACATAAAGGCTGAGCCACTTTTATTTATTTTTTCATCAGAGATACTAACTTATTACCTTTCACCTCTTCCCATACAATCACATAAATTCTAACCAACCACAGATCGACTCAACGGAGATTTTGCGAAAGCTTGGGCTCTGTCCAGAAAACTACGTCATGGATGTTACTGTATTGTTTGTAGTCAGTATTCTTATGCTTATAGCCGGCTATTTCGTGCTAAAATTTCACGTACGCCAAATGCGCTGAGAAATATTAGTTATATATAGTTAAATACGCATAGGTAAAGCCACACCTCTCCCTTTAGTTCTGAATGATATTCATATAGGTAATATGATATTAACAGCGCCATTTAACCGTTGTACAACTCACTCTTATTGCAGGATCAACTTGTCATTGTGTAGCACCTACATTTTATTTTATGATTTGATAGCACATAGGAAGAGATGTGATTTTGTCTGAACACTCGGTTCATATATAAACAATACTTCTTGAGATAACCGAAACCTTGATGGCTCTATTGTACCACAGTCTGGGAGTTTTCCAATTAGATCACTTTTTTTCTTAGTAGAATGTTAGTTTGTTAAAATGCAAACCAAGAGTATATAATATGTAGCATATGAAGCCTTCCTTTTTATTTCTAGCCACTTATTATCCAATGTGCCTGCTGGTAGGGACCAGATGAGTTTTTGTATTCAAAATACTGTCTCAGAAAGACTAGGATTGAGTGAGGGTATGATGCCAAATAACAGCCTATACAGTCCCCAGTTATTGATTAGTATTATAACTTTTTCATTTGATTAGAATATAAAAGATCTTAAATTTATTCCATACAAAATAGAAATGATTGGGCTTCACAGTAATTAACTAATATGTTAGCCTTCTAATCCAAGTCGCATCACTTTGAAAGTGATATGGAATCCTATATATGTTCAATATAAGATACTAAAGGACCACAGTTGTTACATACCTAGAGGATATGTGGGCTAGAGAGGACAGAAGGAATTGTGTATAATTTATATCCAACAAGTGTTTGATGTTGATATTAGATAAAGAATCAACTATCCACAACTCTATGTCCTTATGGAAGAGTATGGTTTCTTATTTAATAATGCCACAAATTTAGTCTCCCAACTACAAGTACTGACTGATCAATGTCTATATTCTGACAAAATCAGAAAACATATCATAATGTAGTGCAATAAAGGGGCCCTAAGGTCAGTAATGGCATGGGTATTGCCCTATATAAAGTCACTTGAAAAGCATACATCAAAAATCATAATTTTTTTTAAAAAAAAATGTGAAGATTGCAACACTACCTTCAATAGGTTAATTGAAATTCTGAGATATAATGTTTAGGGTGTCACCCACTGTAGTACATATTCACAGGATTGACCGTGGTGTTTTCGGGTCCAGTTGACTTTATTAAAACTAAATATTTTTTAAGATACGTATTTTCCCCCAAGTAAAATAATTTTTTTTTGTAAAAAAACATTTCTTGGGTCCTATACAGTAATCCACTTGGATTATAGGTGTGGGTTGTGGAAGAGGCTTGTCGAGTTGGACATCCATCTCCAGATATTCACTATCTAAATAATGAGCCTAATCGACTTAACGAATATCAAGAGGACCAATTTAATGGAGTACTAGCTAAAATCTACATGAAAACCTCTTATACAACTGTAAAGGTGCCCTCATGATTTCTTTGTTGTTTCAGCATAGGTGAATCCATCTAAGGGCAATTCAATCTCGGCTGGTTCTATCATGCTTGTAGCGGGCTCATCTGAGAGGATGTTAGAGTTAAAACACAACAGAAACATACGCAGTATTACTCGTTTTGTTTTTTTCCCTTCCCCATTGATAAAGGTTAATATGCCATGGAAGTGAATATTCTTGATGTTGCGTAGCTATCATAGAAAACTAAGACAAGACCTATCATATAAATATATGAATGCCAAGACCAGTACAGTTCATGCCTGTTATTATATATGTAAAATCAACTACACGCCGTTTCTGTGCATGTAAAAACATTTTAGATCATAGATGATTGATCATACTATGCTGAGAATACTTTACAATCACCATAAACCATCTCAAAATTAGAACAGTAACTGACCAGTAATTTGGTTGAAAGTCCAATTTCGAAGGTAAGTAACCAGGCATGGTACCAATACTAACCGTCCAACCCAGTCTTATTTTAAAGCCACAGATAGTGAACCTAAAAAATCATTTCAATTGGCTATCAAAGTGGATAAAAGTTCAAAGTAAGAATGAGAGAAGAATGTCAGGCAAAATCATTGAAATATTGAAGAGAGGGATTCTATTAAATAAAATCATGGACAATTGATTGTGATCCCCTCAGTAGTTGTATGGTACGAGAGATATTAGTAATGGGCAATTACCACACTATATTATAATATATCATACTGTATCACACTATATTATGCTATAATTCTGTACTCACCGGGGCAAAGGAAGTTCGTATACATCACTGCCTGGAATGCAACCCATAGGGATTGATGGAGCAGCCAATACAACCACGATATGTCATCGTCCCCATACTGTATAACCCATGACAGCCCTAGCAGAATCATAAGCCACAACAATGATGGATGAGAGGGAACGATGGTAAAAAATTTAAGTAGCAGAGGAGATACGAAGAAAAAGGGGACGGCCAAGAAAAACGAGCTGGCCAGACAAGACAATCCCAGTAACTGGCAGAGAACGTAGACGGATGTGTATAGGAGTACATCCCATTGCGATAGCAGACGTAGAGCATTGAAGCGAAGGTGTTGCTTCAGCTACATAAAATACGGTGTGAGTTAACTATTCAGTTGTGATCAGAATGCCATATATACTACACATAATGCTTTGATTATATGCATATATACAAGGAAGAGTAATACATTTGATCTTTCATCAATAATATACTTATTCCTTTGAAATAAAACTTCTTAACTAGGTCACTGGCTCCCACAACCCAAGGCCTATTATATGTAATATAAACAAGATATAGAGGTCATAAACATACCTCGGGATATTCATGATGGACGGCAGACAACCATGTGAGAATGGATGCCACTTCTCGGGGCTTTAGCTTCACTTTTTCCTGTACACAATGGCAAAGTTGGTTGCTTTGCAATAATGTTTATCACGGGATATACCAATGTTATACCACCTCAGACAGCTTATATTACCATCAGTATTGTCAGCGTGCATGATAATAATAAAAACAATATATATATATATACAATTGAATATGCAATGTATGAGATCCATAGATATTCCAGTTATATATTTATCCCAAAAATCCAATAAACTTTCTCTCTCATCTCCAATTTCACTTTCTCTCCTATACGTATCCACTCTTATCAGTGGGCTTATCTTGGTAGTATATTTATACACATTCATTTGACATTCGCATTGATAATAATCACCCTCAATCCATACTTGTACACACACCTGTACAACCAAAGTTTCTGTTTTACTAGTCCACTCAAACTCCAAAGGAACTCCTATAGAGTAATCTAAAATTTCTTGAAGGAATGCCATGTTGTATACGGCCTCTTTTCTGAACGTCTCAGGATCGTTCCCTCCATACAGTGGATATTCACGGAGGTCCACAATGTTCACCAGGGAATCACCGGGCATCAAGCCCTGCACGCTACTGCGTAGGACAACTAGGGGCTGTACTTGCACATATGTGTTGTATATGGAGGTCAGAGATGGGTAACAAAGTAAGTAAAGGAGATACTTGTACTTATATTTATAGAAAGAGAGAAAGTTAAATAGTAAATCTAAAATAGACAGAGGCTAACAAAGAGGAATATACAGTTCAACAGAAATGTAATGGTATAAACACAGAGAGGGCTAGAACCTGTCATTAAGAAAGGTTTGTCCCCATACAGGAGTTAGTAATGTACCTCGGGATAATTGCAAATTATACAAGAATATTCAAACATGAACGAGACACATACCCTCAATGAGTAACCCAAGCAAGTTAACTATATCTTATCTAGAACACATACGTAGAGGTAGGAAATGGAAAACATGAACAAAAAGTAGAGAAACATGCGGAAAAAAAAGAAAAAAGAAAAAAAATGACATACCAAGCTATTATCTTGACAACTTCTTTCTCTTGGAGTTCTACATTGTTCCATTAGTTAGAAAAAGTTGAAACCAATAAAAAAGAATTACTAAAGATGAAATCATGCGACATGTGGCCAATAAACTAATAGGACAGAGTAACATTAGCAGAAGGGTAACCACGTGTATAGAGCCAAATATAGATATATAGGGCAAAGGATGGGTTGGTGAAATATCACGCATGCCTAGGGTTAGCGGTTAGGTATAAAACATAGCCTGATGAATCACTAGCCAATTTACCCGAATATATACAGTCCGCCTTGAACAAAGGCACATTGTATGTATACAGATCACGCAGGTATTGCCCTAACAGATACATGGCAACTATATGCAGTACCTACCCCATAATCACCGGAATCAAGCCTGTAGCTCCAAGCTGTAAGCATACAAAGAATAGCACGAGTCAGGCGATATGATAAAACAGGCCAATCATCGTATGTGCATATGGTAGGGATAGTGGGGATCCTATAATCCTATGAACCCCCCATCGCCTAACTAAATAAATCAACATACAGACTACCACATTATCCGGATATGTAAACACAATTGCAAAACCAATCAAACATATCACAGGTAATTGGCCAGGTCCACTCATAGGAAACAAGGTAGGAGAGGCACGGGTAGCCTTACATTTGCTTACAATCAATTGTAGGTAATACATTATGAGGTGGGTTACTGCATACATAAGGTTGACTTCATAAACCACCATTTACATGTTAAAGAAATATAATTTACGAAGCAAATATATCTTCGATATTCTGTACAACCAACCATACATGTAATTTTACCGCACCTATTTACAAATCATTACAGTCCTATCGCATGCCCACACACAGACCATACATAAACCTAATCACTCTACCTCAATACCTTTTTAACATCAAAGAGCACTCTTCTCTTTATATATAATGTAACTGTGCCGGCAACATCCAAGGCATGCTTGACCGAAGCTCTCAAATTAGCCTCAGAGGTCACCGGAGCTCCTGCAAAGTATACAATATCGCCTATACACAGCTTGTCATCCCTACGAGCATCCACCACACATACCGTCGATGGTCCCTGTTTACCCTGTAGTATGTATAGGTGTATAGGGCTATGTTAGTGTTGACAAAATTAAAGCCACTGCTTGAATATTGGTATCGAGGAAAAAAGAGAAACGGAAAGCGAACAAAAATGAAATATAGTTGGAAGATCGGTAGGAACATATGTGTGGCAGTCCCGATACAATGGTACAATAGAGACTATATCTGACATAAGTAATTCATGTAGACTAAATGATTTGTGGGTCTTGTTCCACTTCTCCTACCTCTCCCTATCGGTATAGACTAGAAAAATACAAATACAAATAATATATATATTCTGCCTTTGGATATGCATATTTACGCCAGAACGATCTCCTTATTTCCGAATGAATTGCTGAGTACGACTAGGCCTAAAGTCAAAAAAAAAATGTGAGAGAGAGAGAAAACGGAAAAGAAAAAGAGAACAAAAAGACAAAAAGAGGTGGGGAAAGAAATAGATATAATGCCTAGGGCAAGGATATGGCTTACAGCAGCGACCCCAGTAGTGTTGTCGTAACATATACTGCAAGACCCCGCCCCACCCCCGGTTAGGAAGGATCTCAGTCATAAGTTACAACAAAATCACAATCTATGCGACTGAGCTCTTGTGTACTATGTATTGTTCAATATGTTCTACGTTAGTAGCCACATCACCTAAGCAAACAACTTCCTCTTTGGTCACTGATGCATATTTACCTTCCCCTTGCTAATTCCCCTCGCTATCCCTATTACTTACCTAAACTTAATATTATCCAGGTCAGTATTTGAGGCGCCCTTTTTCTTCTGCCGTGCAATGTGTTAGCCTAGGTAATCATAATGTTTACGACCACTCAAATCAATGTATAAAGGATTGGAGGTAGGAATATAGCCACGTACTATAGCCCCATAGTATCTCTCTTGCTCATGGCCCTTCGATTTTCACTGACAGACTGCCCTATGATCTTCTTATCCCACCCTATCCTAGGCTATTATCATATCTAAATATCCAAGTACCTACCGTCAAAACTACAGTGCGTAGCAAGACCAAAGCAACCTTCCCTCCCTTCTGTCCATCCAGTAAGCCCTCTAGACCTGGTAAGGTGGGCCCCAGGATCTTGGAACGCCCTCCTTCTGCACTAAGTACCACATCCCCTACCTCCAAGTGATGGCGATGGTGACGTGTATGCCTGACAACCAATAGTTCCTAGAAGAGATTACAGCAAGAGATGTGTGTGTAAGTACAATGAAAGAACATATTCCTGTATATGAAGCATAATGCATATATATTGTGGAGTTTAATACACTCATATGTTCTAGCGCTGCGTGTACTTACTATGTTAAAGATACACCATAATAACATATAACAACAACCTGTGTTCAACACTTTTAATCAAAACAAATACTGGCTTTCAATATAAGCAATATCATTACTATCTGGCCCATAAACCTTTTTCATCAAACCATTCATAGCCTTATTAAATAACAGAAAAAAATACACCAGTGATAATCCGAATAGAAGTATCAACAATGCAAGGTATATTGCTTCAATATGAAGTGACACCATTAACCATTTGAAAATAGCAAACTCTACAAAAACAAATACTGATATTTTGAACTACAGAAGGTGGCGTCCATATACAATAACAATAATGGCAAAATTAAGAAACGAGAAGCCATGAAATAGACAAGGAAAGATAATATATATATATGTATGTATGTATGTATGTATGTATGTATGTATGTATGTATGTATGTATGTATGTATGCGTGTGTGTGTATGTGCATGCATAAAGGGTGCAAACAAGATAACGAGTTTGCAGAATAAATTAATTATACCATAGCGTTGGAATAGAACTCCATTAGTAATTGGCGCTCCCTTTCAACACCAATATCTAGTGTCTCACAGGGCACGGGGCTGTAGAGATGAACAGTCACTAATATGATCCAAGACAACTCATCCCTCGAGATAAATGGTAGTGTATAATCATACTCATAGCGGAGATCAAATTTGTTTCTTACAGTATAGGTAAGCATATAGTTCATTCCTACACGTATTCAGATACATACCCCTTCCCACTAAGAGGTCATTTATATAAGTCATCAGGTAATGTTACATGTAGTTTCCTATCTACCTATGCAGACCTGGCTTTAGCGTCAGTCTCTAGCCTCCCCATACCCCACACTATCATAATATCTACGATGAGGCCGTCAAAATAACTCCTATATCGGCCAGAGTGAAAGCAACAATACCATTCTACCTACTCTACAACTATATGGTCTTAATAACATAGACTTACTAGAAATCGGCAAAGATGGTGCCTGGATCCTCACTAGTCTGTATGGGTAGTATAAACGGGTCAACCACGGAGGATACGGGCCGGGTCAACACGCCAAGTTGCATGTGTAGCAAACATCCATAATAAATACGTTTAAGAGGCAAATACGACATGTGGCGGACTAAATGTTTATAGTCGTGTACTCTACGCGGTGGGAATATACAGAGTACAAAAGATCCCCCTCTCTACCAGCATACAGGATACAAGGAAAGAAGACTAAATGCCTATCAGATTACAAGAGATAAGATGTATTCATCCAATCCAGTGACGAATCATGTGTAACAACAATAAACGTGTTCATTGTAAAACGTTGATCGGACACTCCCAACCCGAGGAAAACACGCAGATCATACCACTAGCTATCATGTGTAGTGTGTGAACAGTATGGGACCATAATGGTAACCTAAATAAACAAAGAATTATTCCTTTTGAATTGGGGATAAGAGGTGATGTTTGCTCAATATATATATATATATATATATATATATATATA
>NAOQ01000041.1:180368-212239 GCA_002751075.1 Ichthyophonus hoferi | reverse complement strand
GGTGGTGGTTGCAAAACCTTGACATTTCCAACCAGAGGTGTGCAAAAAAAAAATGCAAAAAATACCCTAGAAACTTTAGATATACCGGTATATTTTAAAATATGAAACTTTGCTTTCAAATAATATCTAAATAATTTGAGTCTATCCATATAACTGGCGCTATCATAGTCCAATGTGACTAGATTCCTCGCTATGTTCTGGTTGTCAATGCTATTGGTGTGTTATCATATTTCATTGCGGGAGATATCCTACTGGGAATGGTGTAGGTGCACCTTTTTACTAGAATTAGTGTTGTAAAGATTAGTAAGAGAGCGCAGATAAATGATAAAAGAAGAGAGAAGAAAAGATAAAGGTGAGAAAAATAGACTGATGGAGAGGATGTGGCGTACCTCTGAACGGGTCTGGGCTGGTAATAGGTCCACAGGGAAGAAAAATTGCGGTCGATTATCATACTGCGATATACGGAAGTGGAGCGTTAAATATTGAAAGTTGGTGAAAATTGACAGAAATTAATGAGAATGAATCAAAGTGGAAAGAGAACTTTACACTACGATAGCACTATAGATGCTAAGTGAATAAGGTTGCATATATGGCTTCGTCGTGGTTTTTTTTTGAATATATTTATCTCTAAAGTGGATGGGCACACTCATACCAGAATACTAATTACTAGCACATCAACATCCTATACATGAAAACCATGCCTATGTCAATGCGATTAAGTGTCATTGCAAACAGAAAAACAGTTACTGGCATATCACGGTATTACAATATTGTAATAAGAAAAGATTTGTATATCATAATTTACAAATATGTTAAATTAAATTTTCGATTTATGTTTTATTCGGGCATAGATCTATATAATAGTGCAAATTGGGTCATCTAGATAGGTTGGTGCTATGAAAGAGATGGGAGGACCACAGCAAAACTGCCGTGGAAGGCTAACCTTGAAAGCGAGAGAATAAAGCAATAGTATAAAGTGGCTATATAACTGGGTTTAACAATTAAAAATATATTTATAGAAGATGCCCAGTAACACTCACTAGTATCTCGCCTACCCTTCTAGTGCACTAATATAGGGAGAGAGTGGTAGGTAAAGTTGAAAGTAAAATGGATAGAGGAAGGGTGGCAAATAAGACAAAAAAAAGTAAGAGGCATTAACTCAATAGTCCATTTATATGCATATGTTCTATATGACTACGTAAGCTAGCCGAGAAACAGGGGAGTATATATATGTATCTGTGTTATCAATAGTACTGGCACTTATAGAGGATAAAAAAAAAGAGAAAAAAAAAGGAGGATGCGAGTATGTGTGAGAGCTATCTGCCTCTATTAAATCATAGTATACCTGGTATGATCTCCATGTCAGTTGGAAAAAAAAACCGAGGGGGTCAAGAAAGTTAAGAAGACATTGACGATCTGCGTCATTCTGCATCTGTTGAAATAATGGCCTGTGTCTCGTACTGAGAGAAAAGGGATGGTCAATCTTATAGTACCATACATTGTATCTTATATGACCCGGGTGAGACTACACTCAAAGGCGAGGGATAAGCTGCCTTTATCCACATAGAGCTTATATAGATTCTAGAATAAGCGATACTAAACCAGCATAATATCCAGGCTCGATATACATCTATGTCGGATACCCTTACAATATATGAATATAAACGTATGTGCTTAGCAGATTTTCCCCTCTCCCTCTCCCTTGTCTATCTCGAAGATACTATCCCTCCCCGCCGTACCTGTCATCACCCACAAACAGAGCTGTAACAATTCGGTGAAAATGTGATATGGAGAACTCTCTGTAGTTTTTACTTTTGGCTAACCCTTCCAGTAGTCGTGTTTCCTGTGCAAGCCTATAGGGTAAAAAACCAATGAATCAGTGATTTGTGGCGTTCTGCCTATGACTATTGGTTACCAATAAATCAATAAGAGCAGGAGGAGTCAAAACAATTATGAGAGAACTTAAAAAGGTAGTAAAAAAAGAAACATAACTGGCCTACCGTGCATTTAAAAAGGAATATAAAACAACATGACCCAGAGAGTCCGTATATTGTTAGGTTATTCCACTGACAATTCCGTTCAATCAGAAGTAAACAGGATAACAGTATAGTCATACATGACAAATACAAAATCATGGTAATAATCTCTTGACAGCTACACAGGCTGGCAGGCTACGTAAAATAGAGAAACTGGAGTGACGTTTTAACGCTACGTTGGTTTTCAAACTCAATTTTATCAATAAGAAATAAGACTTACAAACTGCTTGTGATAAGGTACCTCCTTACTCTCTTCTACTGTTTGCCTATCCCTTGTGTATCATATCACATGCCTGCCATCACTAGACACCCCTCCTCCCTTTACTACTATCCAAAATCACTCACCTTAGTCCCAAGGGCCCCTCTGAGTCTTGTACTGCTATCCTGGGTTGCCCAGCCATATTGGCTGAGATAACTCCAGCAGGAAGAAGCGGCTCAAAACCCTGCATGTTGTTAGGTCGGATCGCCAAAGAAGCGCCACCTACTGTATATGTTTCAGTGCATTGCTGTCAGAAGTTCTGCCCAATAATAGGAGAAAGACTGCGTGGCTGGCCCTTGCTTCTTAAAGTGTGTATTGGGAGCCAAGTTCAA
Organism: Ichthyophonus hoferi; assembly: GCA_002751075.1. Lineage (NCBI taxonomy): Eukaryota > Ichthyosporea > Ichthyophonida > Ichthyophonidae > Ichthyophonus > Ichthyophonus hoferi. The sequence goes on along the minus strand of NAOQ01000041.1, from coordinate 209,612 downwards.
TAGAGATATATACACACACATACACATGTGGATAACAAAGTGTAGGAATGCTAGAGTTCATATCTAGTACTGAAGGTAGCTCTGTGTTTTCAAGTATTAAAGTGTATATACAGATACATAATATATACCATACACCTGTATATTTCTGTATGATGCTTAATAAGTAACAATAATTATGTTTATATGCAAGAGAAAATGTGTTTTTTATAAATATGATATCGAACACTGTGACAGGGAGCAGTTTGATAGCAAGCAAAATCAGATAACCTAAAGATGGTTTCCTGAATTTCAACACACGAATGATGACGTTGGAAAGGAAATTGTTGGGCCAAGCCTGTAAAGCAGTAAAATATATAGCAAACCTTGTTTGAGAAAAATGAATGATGAAAGCTACTATATAACTACGTGAAATTGCTAGGAACAATCCTACTAAACCATAAAATTTGAAACAAACCTTACTTGACATAAGTAATAAAACTAGGTTGAAGGCTACTGTATAATTATATAGCCACTATATAACTATATACCCATATACCTATATAACTGTGTAGCTTATAACAGCACTAATATGTGCCAGGCAATGTACTTAAATCATATATCTAATGAGCCTTTATCTATATCTAGTAGTACAATGTGGCCCCCCCTGTGGTAGGCCACTCATTTTTGGGCGCCAAAATTTAAATTTAGAAATATTTAAAATTTACTCTTTCTATTTTTATATAGGGCTGGAAGTTTCATGTACATACGTTTGAATTGGATTTTAGACTGAAATTTTCCCCCAGTTTGATTTTGATGTATTTTGTGGAGGATAGTAATTAGCCAGTAATTGTTCCTAAACATGTATGATTGCAGATTGCTTGGTTTATTTATTTATTCTCAAATTTCCACATACGAAGTCTGCAGATACGTCAACCTCTAAATACTAAGTGGAATATTAGTCGGCTTCAGAACCAGAAACTGTTATACCGATGCATATTACATTTCTATCCAAGGAAACCAAAGGTGTCTATGTATTAAATCAGCATACAAAGAACAGGTTTAATCTAAGTATAATGGTACCCTACTAAACAAACCCAGTTACTTGCATAAAAATATTTCTTACAATATTTGTAACATCATTCTTTAAAATAGTTCAATTAATAAAATATGAAAGTAGTGAAAATAAATTTACTAAAGTCTTACCTACACTAGTTCTTTTTACTTTAAAAGTGAACTCTTTTATTTTCACTTCGTCTTCTGGTCAGAGCAGAACATTTTTGCCAGCCGGACACACTGAAGTGTCTCTAAATGAATTAGCACTATCTTAATCATTTACGCATGCATTAGTTAAAGAGCTTTGATAATTGTATAAATTTCCGGGACTCGGACTAGAATACATGATATATATCTGGGTTAAACCGTGTTATGCTATCAGTTTTTAATTTTTGAAGAAACAAATGCATAGACTGGTTCAAAAAAGCAACAAAATAAAACTTGACATTATTTAAGTCCATTGTAACCCATTAAATAAATAGGTTATTCAGTTTAATATAGTCCATCAATACATAGAATTGTTCAACTGGCCATAAAAAAGATAGAGAACCCTAGAGATATTTAAATATTTGAATATGTGCAGGGATACAGGATAGTACGCACATATATGCATTTTCATGTATAGTAAATGATTTTTATTTTTATTTTTTTACTATCTTGAAGCTGATTATTATTCTCAGATTACCCAAGGACATTGGCCGTCTGTTACCGCACCCTTTATTGATTTCACACAATGCAAAATTATTGAGACATTAACTAGCTCTTGGGAGGCCTCACCTATAGACTTACTTTACTAGCACTTGGGGTAGTTATCTGAATAAATGGAAAACATAGTCTATCTTCCTATAATTTAGTAATTTTTCAGGAAGTAAATGTGCATCTTACGGTTTTAAAATAGTCTGAGGGTTATACCAGGTAGCTAAAAAAGAGAGTTCATATTATTTTCAAAACTCCTGGGTGCTGGTTCACTCCCTTTACTTATTTTTTTCCGTTTGGGTATCTTATCCCTTTTCAGCAGTCCTCTGCCTCTTTCATTTTCTTCAAAAATAATTGAATTCCTTTTTCTAGGCCTTTGGGATTATTTTGCGCACTGTTTGGATGCCCTTCACAAATAATTTAATCATCTCTGTTCTTTGATGTAGAAGCACTTGGATCCTAAAGCACACAATCGATTAGTAGGTTTGGTGGTTTGATGCCACAGGTATCCCGCAAAGTCAGTTGTCACCAGGATTCAGGACGGCAGTACGTTGAGAGTAAAGACTGTAGCCTTTACTGCTTTATTCCAAAAGGTTCCTGATAGACTTCTTTCTATCAAGGAATTTCTGGTCATCGTGAACAACATCTGGTTAAGACATTCACTCATCCCATTCTGTTGAGGATGATCAGGAACTGTTGTCTGGTATAGTATCCTATGCTTAGTTAGAAAGCTTTTAAAGACTGCGTTTACATACTCAGATACATTATCAGTAATTATAGTCAACATAATAGATTTATCATCTTTTGCCATAACAAAAGCATGTTATTCCTTGAAAGCTTGAAAAGCTTCTGGCTTTTGCCTCAGAAGAAAAACAGTTACATAGTGTGAATACTTATCAGTAAACGCCACTATATACTTGTATCCCAAACATGACTGCTTAGGAGGACTGGCAAGGTCTGAATGAATCCTCTGTAGTGTTTTGGTGGCTTTGTCAGTGTAAACCAGATAGGAGACATGCTTGACCTTGAACAAGTTGTAGGCCTCACTTTCTTTCAAAGGGTCTCCTTCTTTAGTGGTATCCCATAAGGAAATTGTTAAAAACATAAATCCTCAATTGGGATACAATGAGCCTTTAGTGAAGCGTCACGTAAGATATTAGTGCAGTACCTTTATTGGGCGAACTGCTACTTGTTGCCCTCGTTGATTTCGGTGACAAGAGTTTCCAGTTGGTGTCCTTCAGCTCTACTTTAGACTTGGAGTTGGTAGTGGGGGTAGATGCAATTGAATTCAAAACTACACCTTTATGCTATAAGGGGGGCAAATGATTTTGGTATTGAGTTTGTACACACAGTCATTTGTTGAATTCCCTTGTATTATTAAATATCTGTCTTAGATGATGAACACTGGGTGGCGTTGATAAACAGTTTTTGTTTCTTCTCTTCTCAGAGAAGTCATTAAAAATAATTTGACCTTTGATCAGGAACATATAGCACATCTTTCAGTGTTATGGTTCTCTTGGTAGTGATTATTATAGATAGTATGTTAATACTATCATGCCTAAAGGCTTTGCTATTGAAGCCATCCTCCTGTCTAACATGGAATAGTTTATGGGTTTAGAATATGAAATTTTCTTTACAATGATGGAGCTGCCTTGAAACGGCATTGTGTAACACAAATGCTTTGCGTTAGACTAAAAAGGAACATTGGAGTCATTCAAGTAAGCAGTTTCTAGTCCTGTTGAATGTTCTGCCAAATTACCATTTGATGGTTTCTTTCCGTATTTTTATTTTGGTTTGTCAGAAGATGACCATTGATTTTATTTTTCACCTCCAGTCTTGCTCTTTGCATCGAGTGACTAATGGTTCACTAAAGCATTTCATTTTTAGACATTCAGAAAAACTGTGAGGTCTGCTTTGGACCTCACAAATGCTGGTGTTACTGTAGTATCCTACATGGTCAGGTTAGTATTCTGGAACTGGAAAGGTGAAGGAAAATTTTTATGCTATGTTAAGTACTCAGTGATTTCTTTGAGGTTACCTTTACCTTGAGATAAAACAACAAATTGCTCCACCTGTGTGGTCAAAGGACACTATTCCCACGTTATTTGAGTAGCTTTCACCATGATGCAAGTGTTGTTTTGCTCTAGTTCAATCTTGATGAGACTTTTGGAGATACCCAAGTCTTCCCAAAATATTACTGCCAGATTCACTTGACTTTGGTTTTATATTGTAATACTTCATTAGTTGTCCAGAGCACATTGGAGCTTTCTTATTGTTGAATTGTTCCTTAATTACATATCATATCTGGAAAACAAGGTGAAAGGACTTCCATCTGATGATGATAAGGTGCTCCTGCACAGTTAGATAGTTAAGGTAATACCTTGAGGTGGCCTCTGTTAAAATAATACCCTCCAGGTTTTCTAACTGATTTCGAGTTAGAGGGACTCTCAGTGTATATAGGCAATGTGATGCTTGCATTTAGGATATTTTGATGTCTTCCTCTTTAGCATAGAACACGTATCCATTTAATCTTCCCTTGCATATATGAGCTAGATTGATCATTAAAGAAGCGTATAGCCAGATCTCCTCAAAATTTAGTTCATTGAGCCCAGTTCCGTTTTTGTCATTGAATGAACTCTCCCTTTGCTTTGAGTAATCTATTTTGAGACTAGAAGTAGGTCCTCTCAGAACTGAAGGATTAGGACTCTGATCAAATAAAAGTGGATCTAATGGAGCAGTCAGCTCAAGTGAGGGGTTAGCACCTGTTAATATCTAAATGCTTGTTGAAACGTTTCAGCAGTTGGAGGAACAATCAACTCTTCTCTGGTAGGTTTATCTGAAACAGTTTTTAAAAACTCTTCCTTGCCATCCATACAGTATGTTCCCAGAGGGGACTCAGGATTCAGGAAGAAGTAGAGGAAGAGCAGGGAAAGAAAGTAAAGAAAAAGGAAGAAGATGGAGATGAGCAGAAGAAAGAAAAAACCGTCAGATCCACTAAGAAAGAAAAAAAAAATACAAGCAAACAAAATCTTGTCCCACAGAAACAAAAATAAAGGCCTCTCAACTATTAATAGGGTTTATTGAGCTTATTGAACATAAATAATTATTTTCATTAACATGCATAATTTTAGTGCCACAGCTAGGTTTTGAGAACAGGCCAGTCAAACTAATCATATCTCTTTCTTCTCATACATTTCTTTTGCATTTTGTGTTTGTAGAACGTCTGCTACATCTGCAACCTCGATTCATCTTTTCTTTCTTTTGGGTGTTACTTCTCCCTTGTTACCCTTACACATTCTTTATATAAAATATGATCTTACTATTTTGCCTTCGCATCAACTTAATTGTGAGCGGAGTCTCAAACATCTCCCTTACACCGATTACTAATCTCAGCATAACCACTATCACTATAGTGCTAAGGTTAAACCATTGCCAAAGGACCAAAAGGCAGCCAAGCTACAAAGAAACCCATACATAAGAATAGAAAGGAATAAGGGTATAACACAATGTAATGCTGAAGATCAAATATTCTGTGTAGTTTAAAATACTACAGTTTGCTCTCTATGTGGTATGTATTTACTATAATATATATATATACATCAAATCACATACTTGTTTGTATATAGCAACCAACCAACCAACTATTACATTTTGTCTAATTTTTAAGTATTATGCATTTGTTGAACCTCATATAAATGAAGAGGAAATCCTTGTGAAGGAGCATACTGGCATATTAATCCTAGTACATTTCATAACTTTACCGTGCATATACACTGCTAATCATTTACATCCGTTCTGATACATGTGATGTTTGTGCTGGGAATCCAACTTTCCATGAGCGAGGAACAAGATGTCAGCATACATACACAGGTTATTCAAAACTAATTAAATCGCAGGGTCTTAGATACTTATCGCTATATATATTTTATCTTGACTTCGATACCACAGTTGAAATAATAAGTTAAAGAATTAACAATGAAAGCGCCACTAGGATGTTGAGCCTTATTAGCCCTGCTGTAAGCTGGATTAAAAAAGGCTAAGCCGTCTGATTGTGTTGATTCAAATGTATCAGTTGAGGTTAAATTGAGTTTGATATCCACTGGAAGTGGAGTAACATTAACCGTTATTTTGATTCTCATGGACTAGGCGTGGGCGATGGGAGTAAATAAAAGTTTACATTTGGGTAATAGGTTGATTTATGGATTTAGTAATCAGTTTATAGTTATGCATTTATAATAATAATAATATATTATTATGTGTTCAGCAGCGTTTATTTAGTGCTTTTATTTTTCAGTTCTTGATACAGACTGGAATTTGGTTATATAATTGCTATTCAAGTGACTGGCTGGCAATTACTTGTTATGGTTCTAACGTATAAGCAGTTATTAGACTTGAAGCCAATACCTACTTTGTTCAGGGAAGTTCATTTAGCTAGGAAATGCCCCTATATTAAATTAGCACCTCTAACTCAGTGTTTTCACTTGGGGTTTTACCTCTACATATGGAGCACCAGTTAAATATCCTCAACACTTAACTTAAAGCTAGATTAGTTTCTTGATGTTTATTATTGTTTTAACAAACATTAAAAGGAAATTGTCATGTAGTAGGCTTATCCTATAGGGAAGACTACTTAATTACTATGCTTACTATATGATCTTGATTTACTAATCTGATTGAGTGCCTTTAATTTAACTTTAGTGCTAACGTTTTTGTCATATGCACGTAAATAAAGTATAAATAGACCCACTGACGTGAGACATAAGGCAAGGGTTTTTATTTCTCTTCCAATTCTAGACTGCTTATTGAAAGTAGTTAAGATTACTACTCCCTCTGATTAAAAAGTTGGTGTTAATCAAAACAGCTATTGAACGATAGCTGACAAAAATATTTCAGATAAATATTAGATAAATCACTATTAGTGTCTACATATAAATGATAGGATTTTTATTCATGATGAAAATAACTAATAATAAGTGCCACACTTATGAAATAATGAACTTTACGTCAGGATCATTAAAACTAATTAACTAGACCCAAAACCTTAAGTAGTGAAACGTTTCTAACCTATATATGTTCTGTGTGAAGATGTAATGCATAATTGAAGCGTACAAACTATACCAATACTACTGTATATGACCATAGGATATTTCTATTGGAGCATGTTGCAGATTTGTGTCTAAAACTGTGATTGTTATATTGGTAATTGCATTTAACGTTTTAATAGGAAAAATTATTTGCGCTATCCGTCACTATCTCTCATTTTTTAATAAATATAGCTAGAATAAAAGAAGTACTCAAAAGAAACTTGGCTACATTACTACCTTATTATACATCATGAATAACAATTTTAAAGATGGAGGCTCTTTTTTTATTTCAGTACTCATTATGACTGTCGATGCAAGTATGATATCTTACTCCCTGTGTGATTAGATGCCACAGATTGATGCCATTTTGCGTTGTTATACATTGTTACAAGATTGTCAAAGCTCAAAGTCTTCATAACTAGCAGATTATGAAATGATTGGTCCAAGCTTAGTTGATTGACCAGAGGTTTTAATTAGGTATATTGTTTTGTCAATACATAGAATAGGAGCACTTATATTAATGAGTAAATTAGTTAAAAAGCCATTCATATAAGAACACAATAGTATTAGAACATTGAGATAAGTCCAAATAATCCTACTGGGCCTCAGTGATTTATAAATTGTACTAATGAATAATAATCGTTACAGTAGGTCCCATTGACGTTGATGAACAGCTAGTTTGGGAACCTATTTTAAAATTTTCAACAAAACTTACAACAAAATTTCCAATATAACAACCTTCCAGCTCTAGATATTTTCATATTTTCATGGGAGATTATATCCATTTTAGAGCGAGAGCGATGCGATTTGGACTAATAGCATCGCTAGGAATTATTATTCCCTTGCTTGCCTATCTTGTACAAGACCAGCCCGGCTTATGAAGCCACACATACCATAAACAATATAGGAAATTGTCTGGGTTTTACGTATCCATGTAGCTAAAGGTTTATTATTATTATAGGATATCAGTTGTAGAACCACAGGATCTACCCAACACGGGCCAATTTGAACATAGAATCCTCTAAAACATGAGTTCGTTTGTCCGGGACCCTGAAGAGGGTGCTACGGTTCTCCGTTTTGGTGACATAATTAGCTTGTACACAGAGAACACCACACCTGACTCAACCGGTTTTCTTAGCACTTTAGGTTTGATCGATGACCGTTGTATCTTGAGACCTTTTCAATATGATGCAGAGAAATACAATCTGCCTACTAAATTCCGTGACTGTTTATTTCGCGTATGTCCGGAAAATAGATACTCAGCACAAAAACAGTATCTCAATGCACAGACACAGCAAAGGTCCCACACTTCTTCCAAGTACCATGATAACTTTTACGATACAGTCTCCCTTAAGAAGTTGCAGGTTTGTTAGCTATCATAAAAATGTATCAGGCCCCTATAATAGGATACATCATGCATAGGCACATACACTACCTTTGAATACAAAAGTATACGATTAAGCCTTTATATCTTCCTTTTCACCCTTGCACTCTGTTCAATCTCTTTGTAAACCCTCTTTTTCATTTATCCTTAGCATGCATATATATATATATATACCTATTCATATATACCTACACAAGCTGTATATCTATATTCCGCTCCCTCTAGGTTGCTGAACTATAATGTATCCTCGTTTCCCCCATTACCCGTTCTATCTTTAATTATCTTGCAACTTTTTCATACTTCTGCCTTCAACATTTGATCAATCTTGTCTTTGTCTTTATTATTCTGTTTTTATTTATTTATATCTATATATCTCTATCTTTCTATCTCTCTCTCTCTCTATACACATTGACACATGCTATTTATTATTCAGCAAGCAGCTGAAATGGAAATACGACAGAATGAACAGGACACTAAACGGGCCTATGGGAAAAAGATTGTATATGGCCAACCCATCCAGGTGTGGTGACCTTCCCTCTCTCTCTGGCCCTGATCTAACCCTTCCTTGTGTGGTGGAGGGTTCCCTAATTTCTTTAATTACCGGTCTAATAATTTGTTTGTCACTTTGTTTTAGCATGTATATCTGACTCTGAAGCTTTATTCCGTTTTCCTCGATCACATCTCTTAGTAGTATGCCCGCCTAAGCACACCATGTTATAGAGTTAGTATGATTGATATGGACAAAAGGGGTACTTGCCTACTACACAGTTGTGCATCTAACATGCACTTGGTATATGTTTGCTTGACTTTATTTGGTTTGATGTCTGAATTCTTATGGGAGCATAATGATAATTTGGTGCATTCTTACAGTGGACTTATTTTTTGACATGCATATTACTATGGTATAGTTTATATAGGCCATTATATATAATGACTTTGTTTTTAGCGGAATTGATGCTAATCATACCTATCTCATAGTTGTTGCATAAGAAAAGCAATAAGTATATCACAGTGCACCGTATGGCAGCCCTATTGGAGAAGAACGCAATGAGAGTCACCCTAGAAACCTATGGCAGTGAGGTATGATCTCATACAGGTGGGGTAGGGTAGAAGGGTACTATAAGGCTGGCTATGATTAGTCTTCACAGATACATATACATAAATGTTTATCTCTACATTTACATTTACATATACCCATGTATTTTCTCAGTACAATTACAAACCTATACTCTTACGGATTTCCAAATCATTCTATTTTCCAAGGTGTCAGTATGCATAGGTAGAATCATAATTCTATAGGGCCTGATTCTAAGTCAGCTAGAGATATGCCCAAACACTGGCCTTTAATACACCAAGCCAAACTAATGGTGAAACTACACAGTAATCATTGCTTTCAACTTGACCAACCTGTATTATTAACAATGACATCTGTCTATCTATTCCAACTTATTACTATAACAGCTTTACACAACACATACCCATCCCGACCATATAAGTTATACATATAAATAGGCATTTGACGATTCTACGTGAATATTAAAGTTTTGTTTCACCTCTTTTACTCTTTTATGATCTTGCTGTGATCAATTATAATTGGTGTCTATTTTTAGCTTCACCTCATGCTACATTGTTTTATTGTTCTATCACTTCCTTCCCTACAGGGTGTGGTTACTTAACCTTGTCTTACCCCATTCGATTATGTGCTAGTTGATTGGTTATCTTATTATGAATAACTGCAATTGGTCCCATACTAAAGCAGATGCCACCCCTATATACAGGGCGCGTGGTTCACCATTATGCCTTACTATAAGCACCGCACAGTGGGCAATGAGGTATGTATATATGTATATACATATCTATATATGTTATATGTAGCTTGTGTTTACAAATACACCTTTATCCTCCCGACACAGTCATGAAATCCCAGTCCATTTTCTAACTCTTGTGATTGTGTAGGTTATGACAGGTGACAAGACACTGCTCATGTCCAACATGGGCAACCCTTTACATGCTAGCATTATGGAATTGAGAGACCAACACAATACAAAGGAGGTTAATGTGTCTGCCACCCGCACCAGCTGGGAGGTACGGCCCTTGCTCTTCCTCTATTATTGTTATTGTTATTTTCCTCGAGTTATTTTTCCTCCTCATGTTATTTTTTTTATTTTTTATTATTTTTTTTATATTATTTTATAGGTGCGTATATTTGTTTTGTTTGCTTGAATGTTTTCCCATTATTCCCAACATGATTGTACCATTTCCACTTCTATGCAAACCATGTCACTAATAGGAGATATGAATAGATATCCTAATAAATTGCTATTATATACAGTTGAAATTGTTCCAAAGCTATCTCCCCAATGTATCGCAATGTCTTAAGGGTGGCGACATGGTGCGACTCTACCACACCGAGCAGGAGAAATTTCTCACCTGTGATGGTATGTTAATTAAAGTATTTTTATTGGGGTAGGAAAGTAATGTATCTTTTTCTATTAAAGTAACTGTGGGGAAAGTGGTGAATTCCTGAAGGGATGGGTGACTTGGCATGTGCGTTTATATTAAGTTTTATAGTAGGGTAGTAGGGGATATGAGTGTGGGTGGATTAGTGAGGACGGAGGAGATGTGATAGTGGCTGCGGTCTCTATGTTTTATATCTATATATAATCTTATTAAAGGAGATGCAATATAGGGGCAAAGAGAAAAATTTATAAATAAAACTATTCACAAAGTTGAAGTGGGTCGAGGTATAAAGATAATGCGGTAGGAACATATATAACCATGTGTATTTATGCTTACGACTAAGCAAAGACATCAGTGTTTAGTTGGCGGGCAGATAAATAGATGTATATGTTTCGGTGATAATTGTAATTGAGTTAAGATAAAGAGAGATTAATATTTTATATTTACAGTTTTCAAAAACCAAAAATGCGTGTTTCTTCTTTCAACTGGGCGTGTGTCCAAGACCTCGGCAACCACTTCACAGGTAAGTGTGGATTAAATGTTGTTACGTGATCGGGTTTGGTCTTGATGAACCTACATGAAAGAATAATTAGATATCTGTTCGAGGTATGAATATATATATATATATAATACGTATATACAAGTGAGTGAGTGTTATTGCCTTTGTGGAGCCACCTCCCTTTACATGGCCAGATATATTCATGCATATCACCCCATGTACAGACAGGAATTGTTTGCATTTCGTGTTTGAAAAGCAATAGTTGTCTAGATTGTAAGTGTGTGGTGATGCCGTAGAACACACAGTGTATATGCTCTAGCCCAAATGTCTTTCGTACATATTGACTTGTACAGTCACCCTGAGCGAGCAATCTCTAATTGTTCTAGTGCTTAAACAATAATTGCTTAATAACATGGATGGTAGCATGAAGGCCTAATCAGTAATGAGTACGCAGGCTATGTGGGAGGTGGAGGTAATGATGTCAGAACCTACATGTAGTGGGTTAGGGCTGTGGAGCAGCTTGTACCGCTTCAAGCATATGAATACAGGCGAGTACTTACAGGTTACTGTCGATCGGTCTGCCGCCTGCAAGGCCGGGGCCAGCCCATCTGATTATGATTGTGAGCGCATTTCTGTCACTGCCTTAGAACATGCGTTGACTATCACACTCCTCTTCCCTCCACATTCTGACGCATGTCTCGTAGTATTATCCGACTACGTTTACCTATCTCATATTTGTAGCTGTTTCACGCTTACCCTGCTCATCAATCATCGCATGATCTCTTTGCCTATTTTCGACTTTACTATAAATTGTCCCTCCTGCCACTGTTTTGTTTGCTTAGTATACATATACACTGCATGTATTTTTATTTTCATGCTAGTAAGTTTTATCTTATAAACTCAGAGCATGACACCAGCTTATTGGCCATTGGGTCATGGTGACCAATTACTAAGCAAGAAGAGACATGACGGTATAGTATACAGCCCCATCCCTCACCCTACTTGCCTCAGGTCCCAACCATCTCAGCACTACCCAGGAGCGGGGTGATCACAGTACATTATTTGAACTTATTCCTACCACCATTGAGAGGCCAGATGAACCGGTGGGACATGGTTGATCCCCTTGTAATATTTATGTCTGCTGCACTATGACAATATGGATATACTAATATACACAGCTTTGTTTTTTAGAGTCTTATATGATGGTCTATATGTGATAGGCGATCAATGGACGGGGTGGTGGAATGGGCAAAAGAGTAAATCAGAACTACTGGGAGTACAGCTACATGTATATATATATATATATATATTTCTATCTTTATGTCTCTCTGTGTATGAGGGCAGGGAAAGGAGACCTCTGGTCTTGACTGTCACTCAGACATGTTACTCCGTGTGTGGGGGTATATGACAGAATTAACCAACCACATGGGGGCCAATGTGTTAAATGATTGGCTCTCCCTTTGATAATGCGCTGAACATACTTTAGTGTACGGGATATTACTCAATTGAAATGGGTGTCCTGACTATGCACATGCTTACAGGTGGCACAAAATTCGTATGTTCGTCTGAAACATTACATCTCGGGCAAATGGGTCACTCCTACTGACATTCCCATTGACAAAGACCGCCCCAATCCTGTCATGATGAAAATTGTAAGTAAGCGTTGAAAAAGACAAAGTAGGGAGATTTCCTCAGATTTAATCATGAGGCTGGAGGACAAAGAGGCTTTGAGCTCGTCCTAGGTCTATCTCACATCTCCCCTCAATGCCCATGTTTGTATTGTGTATACACTACCTAATACTTAATAATAGTCTACTGTCTGTTCCAAATGGTGTGTTCAACAAGGCATGCTATCCGTGCACGTGCACCTTTAACTGTCCCATCTTTTTATTGACTCTAGCCCATTTTATTGGCTATGACTTTGTTTACTTTCCCTTGTATATTTCTACTTGTAAGTACTCCCTCTATGCTTTAACAAGTCATTCATACTATGGATGGCTTCGTACAGGGCGCATCCTCCAAGAAGGAGGACAAGGAGGCCTTTGCCATTGTTCATGTACATTCTAATGAGACCCGAGATCTGGATTTTGCCAATGATGCTTACCGCCTACTATCTAACTATGCCGTCCAGTTGGAGATGGGCTTTGTGGCAGAGGTATGTGAGTTATACGTCACTTTTACGTCACACTGGGGAGGCACCTGCTCCCTTTTTTAATGCTTTTTGTAAGATTGGTATGATTTGCATGCTTACATGTAGACATGTTTTTATAAATGTTGTAGTTACATGCCAGTCGCTTTGTGAAGATACACCTGCAAATAGGCGCAGGCAATCAATACACAATACACAATTACCACATACATTAATGGCTTAGCTTCCCATTTTAGAGAAGCCACTTCCAGCACGAGACCAAGTTCGTAGTAAAGCTACTCGGAAATTTGATATGTTTTGTAGTTAATGCAGACTTTGGAACTATGGACCCGTTTGGCCTACTTGGCCGTAAGCCCAATAGGTATTAATCATGACTACAATGTGTTTGTTTGAATCTTTCTCACATATGTTGATTACTGTTGTCTTTTATTGTTATATTTTAATGGTAGTAATTGATATTCTAGCGGGTCATCACCCACTAGTTTCCTTCTGTTATTTTAATTTCATCATTTTTTTTTCCCTGCGTCCTACGATTTTTGACCTTATTATTTATTTGTCTTTTGATTATCTTCATCTTTGTCCTATTTGTCTTTTCTTTGTCATTTTTTTTTTGTTTCATCTAATTTGTTTGCGTGGCTGTTACTTTTGATTAACCATGTACATATTTCATTTTTACTTGATAACTATTATTAACATATTTGTAATAAGTGTTTGTTGTCGCAGGTGATTTGAATTAGTATTAGAGGCCTTCGAGAAAGTTTATTACCTACGTCGTATTACCTCATTGCCATTAATGATTTCATTGGGTAGGAAAGGGCGGGCATGACCTATTACCAGTTGTATTTGACTTATAATACTTCTTCTTACATGTGACCATTTCCCCGCCTCTCCAGGGATCGGCAGAAGTTGCTGCGGGAGCAGAACGTGGTGGATAGAATCTTTGCCATTCTTAAAGCCCCCTTCTCCGACGAGGGTACATTCTATTCCCATCTCACCTCTTTATTTGTCATTGGCATTCTACCCAAAGGACAGAGAGGCTTGGTGCCCGCTATACTCTAGCCTAGGCTAACCTGAAACTTCTCACTTAAACATCTCTCAGGGTGTTTCATAGTTAGGCGCGTATGGTTTATATTTTGAAATGACCGAAAATAATATGCATAGCCTAGCCTATACATGAATCTGTTTGTCCCCAATAACCAACTCCAACCTACTATATACAGGATTTACTGGCCAGATGTTGAAGCTAAGTGACCTGGTTGACAGCAATTCTAAGCAGGCAGCTGATATCCGCACCCTCTGCACCTTATGTTATCGTCTACTGCGCCATATCCAGCATGACTACAGGGTGGGTGTGTTTATCAATGAAGTGTATAGGCTGGCTCGATGCTTCACTTATACTGTTTGCCATAGTAAAATATTATAGATGCGACTTTTCATTCTCTCGTGCCTCTATGTATAGTATATATAAACATTATGATATAGCAATATTATTCTTTATATGGAGCATGTACTTAGTAGCTATTTTGACATGAAATATAGTTACACTACGACATAGTTACCAAACCAAAAACAACCGACCTTACTAGGCGAATGAAGGTTTTTTATTCGTTTAAGGTCATTGTAGGAGGATATAATGTAGGCTTATAATGAGTGGGGCGATGACGGGGTTTGCGGCTTTCTTCCATGTAGGAAGTAGGAACTGGTGTTTGACTCGTAGAATCTTAGTTAACATATAGCCGCTCTGTCCTACTATTTCTTATTTCTTATTAGTGATTATTATAGCCACGTGATACCAGCATGAAATATATATGTCTAGGAATCAATCTGATCCACCAATGAAAACGTTGTGTTTACATGCTTTATTTGTTTCCAAAGCATTGGTCTATTTGCAATGTTCTTTTTGTGTTGCCGCTGAGACCATCCTCCGTATTCTCCTTAATGCATTATCTCACTCTATCTTTTCCTGTATTATCTATTTTCCCCCTCTCTCTCTCCATCCCTCGGATTAAACAGAAGAACCAAGAGTATATCGCATCACGGTTTGGCTTCATGCAAAGACAAATCGGTTATGGAATACAGGCAGAAGAGGCTATCACTGCACTGCTCAACAACAATTCCAAACTATTGCAGTCTATGATTAAAGAGAAAGAGATTGGTACCTTTGTACAGCTGTTGAAGAAGAAAAGAACAGCGTGCACCATTGGCTATCTGACCGACCTATGTGCCTCCAACGGCAAGGCCATCCCTGTCACCCAAGAGATTATTTGTCGACAGGTGGGTTTGACCCTACCCAGCCCCCACCTACTTTATAGACCTTATAGTATTTGCTGGATGGGCTTATCGGTTATTAGCGATATCTCCTATTCTTCAATATACTCCTTACTAACGGAGCCCGCAGCTAATATCTATTGTACCATTACCAATACGTTGCAATACCTGTGTGTCTCTGTTATCTAACTATATCCAGTGTCCTTACTATAGTTATCGCTATCTTGCAGATTAGTGATTGCTTATATGCACATGGTTGCGATATATAAACACACATTTACGAATAGAATTACTTGGTTAATTATTTCCTGGGTAAATATTGCTTTTGGATTGGGCCATAATAGGATATAAAGTGCACATAACATTTCGTCTATGGCATTAGCTGTCAGATCAGGGCTAGATTTTAATGTCAGTATGATAAACCTCTTATGACTGACTTATTGCACAGGTTCTTTCCGAGGAGAATCGCGATGCGTTTATGGAAATAGGTTAGTAAGTGAATTTGTGGCAGAAACATTACCCGAGGCACAAGAAGGCATAATTGTTAAAATTTCTTCATCTAAACATTGTGGTGAAGGCCTCTACTAGTTATATAGACGCTACATGCTGGTTATATATGTATGTCTGTGTGCTAGCTGGGAGTAGGTGGTAGGAGTTGCAACGTATGTTCTGGATTAGTTGCACTTTATTGTTTATAGGGGGGCTAACCGTGTGGTGTGCATTATTATCCAAGCAGTCTAAGACATGCTTTACTAGGTATGCTATTTTATGATACCTTTCTCTTTACACCTGCAGATTTTGATGGAGAAACTGTCAAACTGGGGTGGACCTACAAGGATGAAAAATTTCATTTTACTTTGGATGAGTTGGTAGCTAATAGGTAACCCTGCTCTTTCATCATATCTTTATCACCATAACCTTGCCTTCATGCAGCAGTCAATTGCTAAACCAACATACTATTATCTTTTAATTATGTGCAAGCATTGAGGCGAGTTAAGCTATTGGTTATGTTGTACAGACTGTGTGGGGTGGACTAAAGTATTCATATATCTGCATGCATGTGGATGAGTAAGAAAAAGATATATTTATGCATCAAGAAAATGACTGGCGTAGATATAGAAAAAGAAGCAATATTTATATATTATTATTATATTTCTGAATATGAATGTGACACAGGGACACACGCTGGTTGGAGTATTTCCGAGCCCAAATAGACCTATACGCTATGATGTGTTTGAACCGTCAGTACATTGCAATAAATGTGCTCAAGTCCAAACTAACTATTAAAGTATGATCTCACCCTGTTCTTTTTCATGCATTGGCTCTCCCTATATGCTTGCTACTAATGTTTGCTCCCTTTTTCCGAGTTTTCCGCTGTATTATTTCCACACTCTATTGACTCTCTTTCTCCTTCATGCTTATCTTATATCCTCTCTTGTTGTCTGTATATTTTCCTTTTTGTTTTATTTCTAGTATAAGAATTATGTTCAAGTGTACCTGTATGTATACAAAAATATATGTGTATGGGTACAATTGTATTTGTCGGATTTTTCATGTATTGGTTCATTAAACTGCGAACACATATATATATGATTTATATATATCCATTTATGTTGTTACATGTACTTTTATACATATAGGTAAGATAAAGACTTTCATTGTCTAGAGCGCCATGTCCAATGTATCAACTTACTTAAAATTTAAACATATCAATCTAAAAGGATGGTGAGACAAGCACAACAACCAAATCCCAAACTGACTGAGATTGTATTTTGGTCTTGACATTAGATGCTGCTGCACTGTATGAAATGCAACAACCTTCCTGCTACCCTGCGGGCCTCGTTCTGCAATCTACTACGCCACATGCATGTAGACTGTGACCCGCAGGAGGTGGAGTACCCTGGCTATCTTATAGCCATCCTTTGCCCTCTTTGCCTCAGCCTGTGGTTTTCTATCTATGTGGCCCTCCCCCTTTTCATGCTATGCTGCATTTTGTGAATGCAAACTATACCATTTCGTTCAATATCTTCTTAAAATTAGATTACCATCCTATGTTGCCATCTGGCAACCTCTTTTGCTACACTTTCCCACCATATACCTTAGTATACAGTAGCGTCTACCCTATAACCTGTTTTCTATAAATATTCTGAAAAGGTCTGTTTGTTTAGTATTAAAAACTGACATACCGGATACTAACTACACAGATATAGAGGTAAATAACATAATATTTCTAACACAAACACTACATACACTGTGCCACACAGACAGTCACCCCTGTGCAACATGCTCGTCTCTGGCGGGAATTGACCGGCAAAGTGGGCTACGCTACACGAGTCGCAAAGAAAGTACAGCCTCCAGAGTAAGTGCTCACTTTCTCCTCTATGTATATCTGGATAGAGGAATGACGTATGCTATGTTTTATACCCTAATCTTATATGTAATCGTATTTGCCTATACAATTGCTTGATTTTAGATCTGGTTGGGTCATTGCGATTGAGCTTTTAGAAGCACATTGAATCTATTATAAGGACAACACGCTTGGAACAGAGAAAAAAATGGATTTTCTATTGTACAGCATTGCTTACTGTGTATAAATTAACCGTGATACTTAGATTGAGCTGTCATTGTCAGGTTTACAAACACATATTTTTTTTTGGGAGAATACGTGCAAATCTATAATACAAGACTACCATTATGTGTCCACTTCACCAGTATAAGCACAGATCTGATCTACATTATACTGTCACTTCTTGTATCCTATTGTAAGTTAGACAGCACCAGTGTTTGTTATACCATTGAGATGTACTGCGGTACGATAAGAAGATAGCGGTTGGGTAGTATATGCATATACATATGTTGGATAGTCATGCTGGTCTCAAGGCCATATCGATATTTTTCAGAATGCATCAGAATGCAGTCTCTATATATCTGGCCACCTCAGCCTGGATCAGACACATTGATTAACTGGGAGGGTAACGGACAGGTTTGACAGTCTTAAGGCATTTGTTGCAAAGTTCCTCAATGGTCTACAGCATACGCCTACCGCTTTGAATGAAAGACACGATGGCAAGTATTTCTCTTAATGCTGATTGGGTCCCCATTTGAATTCCCTATTGTGTATCTGGAATAGATCACGCGTGGTACATTATTGCCCAGTGCAAAAAATATCCAATAGAATAATTGTTTTGCAATTATATTTGCAACACCGCATGTATTCCATGATTACCTGCCATACGAGGTATCAGTAATACAATTAGTTCTAAATAGTACACAACCCTGTATGCAAGGCAGCCCGCACCCAATACAAGGAGACCATACCAGTACTAACACGTTCATTGCAACCCATCATTTCCTGTAGGCCTAGGCCATGATTCACCCCAAGCCCTAATCCTGGCTGTGGTCACCCTAACGTGTCAGTTGGTTTACTTTGGCTTCTACCCCTTCAGGGAACTCCATGGTTTGGCAGAGGTGCATTTCCCGTATACATTTCTTATGTCCCTCCATACTTCCTATGTTATTTACCTCCTTAAAAACAAATTCTGGTTTATGTTACTTGGTTTTATGCCCTTGACTCTTAGTAGCGGGAGAGAGAGAGAGAGAGAGAGAGAGAGAGAGAGAGAGAGAGAGAGCACATAACATTAACAGCGTGTCCCTCAGATCCTACTGGGTATTTTGGATGCTACAAACAAGCGCTTTCCACATGCTGAACCAGGTACTATTTCTCATATTCGTACTTTTTTATTTCTTTATACTATTCTTCTCTATACGGGTCCTGTTTAAACCATTCGTTTATCTGCAGTCATGGCCAATGCCTTTTTCATGTTACCTAGTAGAATCATTATTATACTGGATATGTTAGATCAAAGAAACCATGTATTTGTGATCGGTGTTGACTATATCTCACGAAAATAATAAAACAATTGGATCCCAGTAAGATTTACAAAATATTGGCCAATTCAATTATTCATTAACAGACATTAAATCTAAAAAGATTGGTTATGGAATATGGCACTATGCTGTTTTGGTGGTTTGTTTTTCTTGTCTTTCACTCCCTTCATTTATGAGCATTGGATTCAAATATGCTCATTATACGTCCGTATTTTGTGCTTCACAGTGGCTACTGTACCAGAACACCATTCGCCCATGCATAATATGTCAGTCCAAAACCTGGCAAGACTTGGTCGCACCATGTTAACCAACTTTTCATTAAAAGTTTCAACACCTACAGTGGAAACCCACTCTCCCACCTTGTCATGCTGTATGTATTTGGCCATGTTTTCTTTGAATTTCTTATTTTTATGTTCTTCCTTTGTATTCTAGCTAATGTGTGTTTGTTGCAACGGCATACATTCCTTTATTCTGTACTCGAATATACTAGCTACCTCCAACGTTCACGCTGTACCATATTTTACTGCTCTTCATATTTTGAGCCCTTCTTCCTTTTACACACATATCACTATTCATTATTATCTAGCCTCTATTGCTTATTACGTTACAGCTGAGCGCCTTATTACACCAAGCACATACGTAGCCATTTATTATTTTTCGTTATAGCTCAAGGCCAACTGATGTTTTCTCTCAATTCATATAGTATGCGCCTCTATCATGAAGTTACAGGGCAAATTACCAGTTTATTCAACATATTAATGAATATTTACTTGTTAGTAGATCACAAGGAGGTCAACAATCCTGGAGTAGGCCTATCACACAAGTATTAGATACCCGATTATAATGAATTTAAAACATATTTAGCTACCACAGACGTTTTTCTCATTTATATTTTGTTTTTGTATTATTTGCATGAGGCCTCAGTGTCCGCCCTGTATATATACCAACTTAACAAAAGCATACACTTTATTCTACCCTTTTAGTGGCCTCCACCGCTAGCTGCAGTAGCTTCTTCAAGGATAACAGCTTCATTGTCAATGGCGGGGACTCCATGGGGTACGTTACGCGCCAGCTTGCATTCCATGCATTCACATATTAATGCCTTTTTTTCTTCTTTTTTTTTTCCAGTTTCTTGAGCATGTAACTCGGTAGAATACGATAGTCTTACTATTTAGGTGCCATGATATTCCAATAAACATGTGATGGTGCCCACCCTGCCCCCCTTATGAAGGAAATATAGAGGGACACAGAGAAGTAAAAAGGGCCATGATGGGAAAACTATGTTATACTTTTATGTGTGTGTTTCACACATTTACACACATTGGCTTTCTCCCTCACATTTTTATATTGTTATTTACTGCCTATTTGTTTATGCAGTGGTCATCTAACTTCACTCAATTATTGATCTCAAAGAATCCACACCACCTACTATGTAAATTGTAGTGCAGCCTAACCGTAGGCACATTGCATTGCAGTTTAGGACAGTGTCTACATAGATGCATATACCCAAATAGAACACAGAAAATGAGTAACATATTTTAACATGCCTGTGTAGGTACAGTGAGGATGGGGTAGACCTCACCGTGCTGGAAGCCAAAGTACAAATTATCAAAATTTTCGAGTTTATCATGGACGTGCGCCTGGATCGTAGGATCTCTGCATTGCTTGATGCTTACAAGGTATACCCTACCGTACATTACTCCATATTGCTTAATTAATTAATTATAATTTTCTGCTCTATGTTCATGTGCATTATCCGTGTAATTGATACCTGGGTCATGTATGAGAGGGCTTGTATTTCACACTAGCTAGGTAGTCCGGTATTTTTGAAGAAGTTGCATATTTTTGTGGGTTGGCGCCATAATGAATGATATTGTAGCTATTTTGGACGGGTACGTTTTGCTTGAGATGGCCTTGTGTTGTCTACCTCCTTATCTACTATAAATGTGTTAGCTAATCACTTAAGTGTGTATATATGCTGGAAGCCTGAGAGATAAAAGCAGTCAGCGATCAGTTTAATAACAGGATATCTAACAGATGTGTGTGCATGAGATACTAGAGGTCATTGATAAGACTTACATTTTAATTTGGAGCCACAAGTTTATCTATGATAGAGAACTGTAATGGGAATTATAAAAAGAGAGAGGGATATTAATAGTGGCAATGCGCACAGACCATTACTAGACATGATGGCCAAGGTCATAGGCAGAGTATATGATCTGCTAAATATCATTCATCTATACCCACTCATTGCCCGTGTATAATTTTATTATGTTTTTTTCCTGGATTGCATATTAGCTAGCTAGCATGTCTGTATGGTAATTAGTGGTAATTAAGACATCTGTTAGTCATTGGTAACTATGATATATCATTTATGACAACTAGACGAGGGATAAACTTCATAATACCCCTAATGATTAATGATATATGGACCACTATCTAGGTCCTAAGCACAGATGTACAAGAAAGGGTACATGACGGTAAGCTGGTGGACAATGGCCCCAGGAGCCCTCACGGACCAGTCAGCGAAATGAACTTGCTCAACTCTGATGATCATCTGATACCTAAAGATCACCAGCATTCCACTGCTTACTCTTCGTTTGATTACATCTGCCCCGCCAGTGTTCTACCCCCCGAGAGGTCCTACAGCCTCTCGACATCCAATGTGTCTGTCAACATGTCAACCTTGCCCAAGATCATTCAGGAGGACACCCACACTGGCGTCGCCCGAAAACTGTTGGTAGGTTGGGTTTTAACTAGTTGAACATGTGGCTTTGCCAAAGTCGTGTACATTACCTCTGTCTTATACATGGCCATAGTTTTGCTACATTTGGGGGCCATAGGGCCTGCATATGTCCTCTTTCTCTATCCTTTTTCTAGGAAGCTTCTTATTTTCCCTCCTTTCTGCACCTGTGATGGGTGTATGAAGGTAGTGTAAACACTAACCTATATAGGTGAGGCAGGATGCCTCATCAGCGGACCTTGGTCACGGGCGGCAGTCCCAGACTTCAGGGATAACCAATAGGAGTCCTACCTCTAATAGAAACTGGGTAGGTAAGCCCTTAAAATCATTGTCTGCCGATCATCAAGCCCCTGTCTCTGTATTAGGTCGTAGGAACACCGTATCCTTTTCCTACAGTAAGTTCTACTTTACATAGATAAAGAGTATAAACTCACCTTGATAAGTATAACGGAAAATCTTCCGCGCGATATATCCACACTTAGACAAGTCTGCAAACAAAGCAACAAAAAATGACTGTTGTTATACAGATCAAGAGACTTTTCTTTTCTAGGGGTTTTATTAATGATATGTGTCTAATCATGACCATATGTTATTGTGTGTATACCATGTTGTTGTATGTATACTATGTTATTGTATGTATACTATTTGAAGCTATACCTGGCAGCGAGCATTGAGTCAAGATATAGTTATAGCAAATCTATAAAAAAACATATCTTTATCATTACATATTTATCCACATCTTTACTTATACAGTAAGTGGAGCAATCAAGCCACGTGGAAGTTTTTTCTGATTTAAGGTCATCAATGCACATTTTTTTTCTTGTTGCCAAAATTGCTTTTTCGGCGGTTCAATTTGAAAAGCTTACACTTCTCACTGGGTATGACAGAGGAGAGTACTCTGCTGCCTAGTCCCCCCTCGCTCTCGCCCGTCAATAGTAGGAGGTTTACTGCGAGGTCCAACAGTATGAACTTTACCAATGGAGATGGTCCCAGCCATCCCAACCCTTCTCCCACTCAAGGAACTCACGTGCCAGGTTAGACCTGCTCATATTGTTATCTTATATTATCCTCCTAGTTATACCTTTCTTATGATTAGGCTTTTCTTTTTATAACCCAATTCCCAGGTACTGACGCTCTATTCACTCAATATAGTTTAATATTTTTCTGATTAGTCCATTATTTTGGAGGGTAATTTTGATAATTTTGAGGTTAAAGGTTGTATAGAAAATACAAACAGTACTTATCAACTTATCATCATAGGTACTTTAATTCTGCTTTTGGTATTGATATATTTTCAATGACTCTTTTATAGTATAGTTTATTTGGTGATTTCATTGCCTGATGCCTTGTCGTTGCTTCCTATTCTGGCTTACCTGTTCACGGCTATGATATTTCCAATTACTAATTAAATATATTGTCTATCATGTTGCTTACTCAGAATACTGCCATATAATATTAACACATTTTATATTTAATATTTTTATGTGCAAGTAGTATATAGTGGCTTGGTACTAGTATATAGTGGCTTGGTACTTGTACTCGATTCAATATATATTACCGTATATGGTGATGCCCCTATCTCCTATTTCTTGTAGACACGTACGGGTTTGTCTAAGGACAGAGAGAGTTATGGATTGATGATAGAAAGAGCCGTGTAGAGTACTAACTAGATCAACAGCCTACAAAACACAGGAAAGATGCAAGACAACCGAGCTTATTAATGTCATGCGGGAGACTTATCAACTATGTACAGATAATTCGCACAATACAAAAGACGTGGATCCATTTGTTGGTATGTGTATATGCTAGTCAGTATGACTTATTGTTATCTCTCTAGAATGCATGTCTCCGCCTATCCTTTCTCTGGCCTATGTTTTCTTCTTTTCTTCTCGCACTTCTTTTATTCCCGCCCCCTTCTTGAATTGATTTCCAACAGCGTTGGGGCTTCTTGGTCTAGCTGGTAATACAACACTATAGCAATATCTTAAGCCTCACTCCCCTGCCTGTAAACTACATCTCTACATATTATTTCGGGTATGAAGACATTGACCTAATCTAGAGAGAGGCTGTTATTAGTTAGATATGTGACCAAAGTGTATACTAACCCGGGCTCACTCGCACATCACTGGCGTATTGCTATCCTGTACAGCAAGCTGCGCGGCTAAGCTGTTGCACAGTATGGATGCTATCCAGATCGAACGTAGTGATATCGGTCACAGCGACAAGGATCTAGTACGAGTTCTACTGGATCTGAGTATGGTATGTTAGGCTTGACCATCCTCTTCTTGGCTATTGTACACCTCTAAATATGTATTGCTCACTGTATATTAAAATGTGATACATATGCTGTCACCCTATCTGTCTGTCTAGTCCAATGCTATTTTGGTTTCGAATTAGTATAGGATTGTTTCGGCTCCATATTTTCTATGATGCATTTTAATGTGATATGGCTATGTACAAGTATAGACCAACAAGTAGTGCTGTATGTGGTTTTGTTTTCATATCAGGACGTGATCTACATACAGGCCACCTTATTGGAGTAATATATTTTTATCTTGGAGGTAATTAAGGATGATGTCACTGGAAGAATGGGGGAGAATAGTTTTGATCTAATAATAGATTGTTTTAAAATAGTATATGGATTATTACAACTCATTAATTAATTAATATTATATTAATTAATACATATCGAATAAAATGACTGACCAGGTGTTACTGGGCAGGTCCAGCAATATGCACCCCTTGCCTCCGCAGCCATTGGCCTTCTTTTCCGTTGCTTCCACCAAAATGATGAGACACTGCTGACTCTGAGGGATGTACAGCTACTAGTCTCACAGCAAGATGTGGCCAACTTCAAAGATATTAAGGTACGTCTGTCTTGCAGTAGCTATAACTATAGACATCAATGATACAAGCTATGAGCTAGTGTTCTGGAGGTGCGCTACCACCCCTTAGTCAGGATGGACATGTCTCACGGGTATTGCATTATAATTGTCATTTTATAATACTTGGTGTCTTGGGCTATTCACAGGTCTTAATGCAGAAACAAATAATCTTTTTCAATTAGCAATTTATAATGCTCTGTAAGCATCTGGCGGTATGTGGTCATGAAATATATTAACTGTTGAATGGCTGGTTAATAGGTGGACCTGGACAAGCTGAGGGTATTGGTGGAGAAATCAGAGCTATGGGTCTACTGTGATGCACATAACCCAAGCGAGGTAAGGCATTGCACTGACCCCTTGTTTAGATTGGTGTATACCGGCATCCTAAATTTGATGTATACTCCGACCTCGTTTATATATATATACATATACATGTACTTATAACTATGCCTGCGTCGATTCATATCTGCAATCTAAGCTAATATCAAATAATATTATAGCCAAAATACTCTATAGTTAACTCAGTGCCTTGCTCTACCCTATGACACACTATAACGCAATATAAATGTAAGATTATACCTTATTATGGCATATGTTAACATATCTTAATATGAAATATTATAGCCTGTTATATTACAAACCTATGCAGTATAACACATATATGTCGTTACTATGGCAACATAATGCTACATTCCTATACCCTTGTTAAGTTTTTAATAACTGCATCACTGCCATAATGAGACATTTATAACATTACAGGCTTAGTGGACTATAGCCAATCAGGATTGCAATACATTTTGGACATGGGCGGTAGAATACATAATAACATAATGTTTGTTGCATTTTGAATGTATCCTGGGTTACAGGAAGGTGACCGTACCAAGAGTGTTGAGTCGTCATATCATGAGACATGCGATTCTGTGTTTAATATTCTCAAACGGATGACTAAACTGTGCAAGAAAGAAGGTAGTTTCATGTTGCAGCTCTCCTGCCCCCCTATCACATTTCTTCCCTTTACTTTATGTATTTATGTACACCTTTTTCTTCCCTCTGCAATGTTTTATGTAATGTGTTGGTATGATATATTTTCTTACATGTATGTTCATGACTCCCATGGGAGGAGCTGGGCAGTACTTCTATATCTATGTACACCTAACAACAGAAGGGTATGTATTCCTTGGTGAGTTTAGTTTGCAGTACATGCTAGCTGTATTATCTTTATCTCTCTGTCTCTTTCTCTCTCTCTCTCTCCCTTAAGTCATACTAATGCAGCGATAAATGCTGTGCCTACCAGCGAATACTGCACGTCCACCATGGACACTAATACCAAAATTCCCAGCCCTCATACGTATTTACAACTCTTGAATGTTATTAAAAAAAGCCATGATCTTAACTAAGATTGTGACTGGCACCCAATGGATCTTTGATGTATATTTCCCGTGTCTATAAATCACGTAAACACCACAGGCTGGTAAATAGTACCAGGCGGGTAAATATTTACTTGTCGATCTCTCATGGATCTTGCTCCTATTGGTAGACATTTATGAGATATTCCAATAATATGATGTCATACCAATCCAATCAAAAGACTTACTTCGCTATTGTTGTGACGTCATTAGATGGAGAGGCCAGTGGCGAAAATCAACGTCTTTTGCGCAATCTACGAGTGCACATGCACATTCTTGAACTCCTACACGTACCTCATGATAAAAATGACCCTGATATGGCTAGGATTATGGAGGTAGGGCTATATTACTGATCCATTCTACGCAGCTCTCTGCCCACCACCCTCTCCTTGCCATTTATTTCTATTGTTCACGTCCCAATGCTTGCACATATCCATTTTTATATAATGTTTCCTCCCTATCTGTATATATCCTTAAAGGTATTGAAACACGTACAAGTATTTCTATATATATCTACGAGCTAGGTACATATGCTATTTTTCCTCTTGATTACGTAATGCCAGAAACCTGTCCATAATTTTAACACATCCAATAGGTAAGGTACTAATCTCTAGAATGCATGACAGGCAGCCCATCAGTTCCTGCAAGCGTTCTGTCTCAACAACCCCACCAATCAGACAACTTTGTTCCCATACCTGGATTTCTTCATGGAAAACATGAACAGGTTAATATACACTGTAGCTTTTTGGCCCTGTTGCATTGGCTTTTTATTGAGTTCTACATAGTTATGGATTGGTTTACAGACATAGTTTTGTGCAGTTTAATATTGTACAACAACCTATATTTTACTATGCTTGTAGCCAACTCCCACCCAGCTGTGCGAAAACGTGAACGCCACTTTGTAGAATCAGTGGTTTAGTGTGTTGTAGTATTGTAATCCATTGCGTGGCTCCGGGTACTGACTGGTATGTGGCCTTCAACCACCACGTATGACATGTACATTGTGCCACCATGTACTATACTCTGTGTTGACCCAGTACTGATAGTTAAATGTGAAAGCCCAGACACCGAATAGCTGGAGAAACTATTAAGCATATCTTCCTTAACAATATTGACCTGTGTAGTACTATTCCCGAGGCTGTAAGTGTCACTGGTATTTCAAAGTGAACTGTAAACCCATTGGCTTTGTATATAGTTTGTTTTAGTATTAAATTGACTGTTTGATTGGCGGGAAGGCTGGAGATATTGGAGAGGGTTGAAGATTACCTACAAACACTTTGATTGGTTATGCACCTCTGTACTTATAGGCTACAGAGAGACCAGTACTTTCATGATCCCATACACGATTAGCGAATGTATATATGCATCAGTATCTGGTTAGCCTGGTTCAAAGGGATAGGCCTGGTGGCTTTATGGTTGAGATCTCTACTACAATCTGACCTGTGATTCTTGCTATAGGTAGTCCAACATTTCGTTGAGTTTGCCGAGAAAAAAGGGAGGGATGTGGCTCATCTTAACTTTCTGGCCTCGATTACAATGTAGGTAATTAAACACTGGTTGCTAATAGGATATATGGGAATCGTCACATTATAATATTAAGAACATGGCATAATATAGAACGGAAGGCGGCTAAGATAACAAATACTGTTCATAATTTATAGCTTGTAGTGTAACAACAGTTAATCTGACCCAGTAGATATAGCTAAGATCATGGTAATTTCAACAAAACATGGTCAGACCATGGTATTCGCTGTGGTAGAGGTAGACAACTCTGGTTTGCTTATTCTAATAATTGACAGTTGGTTCATGCCACTTGGCCGGGCCAGGGTTTAAATTGGTTGGTATATTAAAATTTTAGTATTTATATCTGTATTTGTATTGGTTAGACTGGCATAGTGTGATTATTAGACAGGCTAGAACCATGATTGTGCTGTGATCGTGTATAAGGATCTGCGAAATGGTGCTCTCTCTCATCATGGTTACGATTTTCAGGGTGAATAAACAGGTGTTAAGACACAACCAAAGCCTTGTGGTGGACTTACTTGTAACAAGTAGGTGGGAATGTAGTTTGTATGCTAACTGTGCTAATTAATTAATTAAATCACCTTCCTATTCGAGATGTAATATGACCAATTATGGTTATGATTTACTAATAATGAAGCTAATAGGGTAGATTGGGAGTGTCGAGGTAATGATCATTGTAATACTTTTCTTTTTTTAAAAGGAAAAGGAAAAGTGTTTTTTGTATTTACCTTTCCTTGTTTAAATTGGCAGATAAATTTCGGGGTATTTTACTAACCCAATACATAAATATCATGTTTTAATGTCTCGGGTCTAATTGATTCTTTTTTTCACACCCTTATATTAGATGAAATGTATTTCATCTTGACCTGTTTATAAGACTCTTAACAAGCAAATATGTTTTTATTCTTTTGTTTGGATATTTGAGGTCAATACAATACAAATAAGCACCTGCCTATTGAAATATACACCTTACCTTAGTTATGTTCTACCTTAGGCGCTATTAACCTTACTATTTTGGACTGTTTTTTGTTAAGGCATTGGAAATTCAATAGTAATATTTAAGTAGTCTCTCTCACCTTTATCTTTAAGCGAACGCTATGAATCCGTGGGACAGCCTGGTACCATCACATTTCGTAATTGTTATTCAAAAAAAAAAAAAAAGAAAGTAACAAATAAGAAAGGGAAACAAAAAGAACAAAAAGAAGACTAGAATAGTTTGTTTGTTT
>NAOQ01000041.1:138240-179758 GCA_002751075.1 Ichthyophonus hoferi | reverse complement strand
AAAAAAAAAAAAAAAAAAAAAAAGGAAAATCAAAATAGGAAAGGGAAACAAAAAAGCAAAAAAGAGACTGAATGTTTGTTTGTTTTGCAAGCACAGCATCTTCCCTCTTCAGCGTTTTCCAACCTTTTTAGACTATAATTATCCTTCCATAAGATGCAGCGTACAATATAGTGTACCATAATATTTTACAACCAACCATTTCATCACTCCTTTCATAGATGCGAAAAACATTGCTTGCACAATTATTATTTTTTTGGAAATACAAAAGGTTTTAACTTCCATATAGACCTGGGCTATACTTTGTTGAAACAAAATTACTGAAGCCTGATGCTGAGAGGAAATAGACACTGCACATATGATTTTGTTTACAATATTTTATTATTGCATTGACTGTGGCACACGATTGATGTTTTACTTTTCAAAACCAAAAAATCAAATATTAGTTCTCTTTAGACCCTTAGCCGTTTTGTGTAAGTATTTAGGCTACTGTCTAAATCTTTTTGGCTTAGATGAAATTAATGTTTCATATACATGTATACATCGACTATCTGACATTCATTCTATCCTATATATCCTTGATGTTGTCCACACAGTCGTGCACTAATACAAACCTTCTCTTGTTTAAAACAATACTTACATGTATGTGTACTATTACCACAGTGGGGGACGAGATGCTGCAGCTAGTCAAAGATGAATCATCTTTTACTGAATTTGTGCATTTGATGGCTGAAGGTATAGTGCTAAATGCCTTTACTAGTATTCGCTGTAAATGAAGTCCTGCTTGGTATGGTTAGAGGTCTCTGTTTAAAAACATTGTATTGGCCCTATACAACTGTATTATGCTTGCAAATATTAGTTAGTAACCAAGGGTGTCTGCGCTTCCTTACATGATGTAAGCCAGATGTTATCAATGTCTTTAGATATGATGGGCTGAATTATGTTTAGTATAAGTATAGAGGAGGCACTAGGCCTACGGATGCAGGCTTGGCATGCATTGTTGTGACTGGCGCCTTGTGCATGTATATTGTGGTACTGGTTAGCGCTGGGCCCCTCCCTCGTATATAATGATCAATGATCTGTGGACGGCGTGTTCATATGCATCCCCTTGTATTAGCAATTGGATCTATAATATAGGTAGGAAATCACATATCGGGTCACCCCATCGGTCTATGGTAGCGAGTCATGCTTGTGGGCGAGCCATGTATTCATGTGTAACGGGTCTAGAGAGCCGTACTGCAACAATGGAAGGCCCCCGACCCGAACCATATCCAAGTCGGGTCGCCTATCATGTGGCCTTGATGCGCCTCCTGACTGGTGAGTGAGATATATTAATTCAAGCAATGTTTGTTGTCGACCTCTAACTCAATGGGTAGCGTGTTTTTGGTTTTAAATGTTTTATTTATTCGATAAACTTGGTCTAATGAGTAAGATAGACTCTTTAGGGGATTAAAGAGTGGCCTTTGGGTTTGAATTTAAAGCGAATTCTTTGCCAATATTCAGCATTTCTGATCTGTGTATAATCACCCATGTATTCCGGCTCACGTCTCCAGAATTGTATTACAATATAAATAACTGTTTATGTAATGTCGTGATATGCTTATATATACGCTAGATAGGCAGTACCCTAGCTACCTTACTACACCGATAAATGTAGGTTGAAACCTGGCTTAATTCATTTATACCTGAACAAGAGTCCCGATCTCTATAGAGAAAGGAAATAGGATTGGGATATTAGGTGATTGTATGATGAGACATGAGAGGGACCCCTCCGGGGAGATAGGGCAATGGTAGGAGTGTAGCAAAGGGAAGGATGTGTGTGTGAGGGTGGACACAGTCACTGACTGGGCCGGCATTAGCGTGTACAATGGAGCGCAATGTGGAGACCCATATCAAGTGCCAGAGCTTGGTGACCATTGGAGAAGTTATGCGAATGATTAGCTGTGAGGTAGGCGTTGGCTTAATATAATAAGCTTGGATACTGAGCCAATAGTATGCCTTATATACGCGACCATAGCTTTTAAGTTTATATCTGGTATAGGATGGGATATAGGATATTATATAAAGATATAGTATGAAAGCTACGTAGTTTATTAGTGACCACACATGGAATGATTTGAGCTATATGTGTTTGATCCGAGGTAGGAGGTAAATCATTACATGATATTATGGCTATAGATACACTACATATGCATGGAAAAGGACAGGGATAAGTGCAAGAGGAAGGGAAGGAGGAGGATGTGAAGAATTGTAAATATGACGCGTCCCACCCACCACTACTTAGACCTGTACCTATGATGTTAAAGAAGCCTACATGGAGTTTCTACGCTACTGCTACCTGGAAACCCCGCTAGAGTTTAAAGAGTTCAACACCAGGTTCCATTCTCCCTTACATCTTATATATGTCATTGCCTCATTACCCGTATATGTTCGTGGGCATTGCTATTTGTATATTTAGTATTTCTATGTCGGTCTATCTACCTTTTACGTTTTTAAGCCATACCATATATGGTAGATTGATAATGATTATTAATTGGTTAATGGGATAGCTGTATGTAATGCCTGATATGTAGAAACAAGGGTGGACTAAGTATGGGTATATATAGGCTGCTAGATTGCAGTTAGGCGTGCATTGCCATTTGGTTGATAGAGGAGCAGAGCTCTTTCTGTCTAACCTTTCCTCGTGTATAATGGCTAAGGGTGTCTAGATGGGAGATAAACCAGGGTATACTATGAGGTCTGACGTTATAACCTTCTCCTATAACATTATTAGCAAGCCGTGTCTTAGCATCCTCTTATTGTTCCATTCATCGTGATGTATATACCGTGCCATTACTTTCTCTCTTTCTGTAAATATATTCCTCCTTCTCCCCTCTAACCCCGTGGCATCCTGCCGCAATGCAGCCCTCGTATGGAGCAGCTGTTTACCTGCATAGAGAGAGATATGAAGCGACTGATCTGCACCATCAAAGAGGGGATTCAAATCAAGCCCACCGATGATCTGGTGGCCTATCTATGCCGTTTTGTCCTGCCCTTCCTATTGGCCGTCCTGAACTCGGCCTCTGATGAGCACAGCCGATTGGGTAAGAAAATGATATAACTTGTGGGTTGACGAATAAGAAAAGATCTCTAAACAAGGGCGGCATGTCTATCTTCCCCCATATATTCCAAGTATTGTAGGAGAACCAAGGGGTTTGTTATAGACCTCCGATAGGTCCTATTGCGGCCACCTGGTCCAAGTATAACCCTTAAGGACATAAGGAGATGCTGGGTTGATAGACCTTTGTAGTGAACGGAATGAAAAGAAAGAAATAATTAATAATTAGGCATGGGTATAGCGTGATTTCACTACATCTATATTAGGTATAATGACCGTCATATTAGATATAGCCATATCTATATTATGCCTAATCTGGTTTCCTATCGACAGTGGTACCCCAATCCGTTCATCAATCCAGCCTAATCAGACATGTATGTACCCTGGCTGAGAGTGTGAAGCTCCTGCCTGAACAGGCCAACACCGTACGCACCTACATTAATGGGGCTAGGCAGTACCTGCGTGATAGCAATGATAGGCTCCTCATAGGGCGAGGTAGGTGTCCCTCTCTCTCGACTGGGTGGTCAGTAGGCTAGTAGGTAGGGCCCCTTTGCCCAAGAACTGACACTGGGTCTGGCAATCCAGTCGATAATATTTACGAGCTGTGCTTGAAGCGGCGGGCAGTTTGCCAGTTTACTCGCTTCCGGAACAGTAAGAAGGGTAACTCACCTCACAATACCATCTGCACGATTTTTAACCCTTTTCTCGAATAGGCTGTGTATATTCCTGGCCCGCTCCTACCCAATCCTGCTACCTATATGTTATGTCTATAGAGCGGTGCCCTGATATAGTCAGTGGGGGTTGATTATATTAAGAGAGAAACATCACCTGTATGCCTGCATATATATATTTATTATGCAAAAGGAGGAGAGGCTAGATATGGTCCTATATGTAGTGTAACCTGCTTGTTTTATACCTTGTTTGACCTCCAGACGTGTCTCTCATTGTCCGCGTGATTGTAGTTCAGTCAGTCCATATCTATATTTCCTTCTTTGCTATATATATGCAGGCCCACTCTTGTATCTGCCTCTCTCCCTCTATGTCTACGTTTATTATCACCTCACATTCGGGCTGTTTTTATTTTTCATTGGTTCCCTAGCTACCTAAATCCATCCTTATAAGTGGTGAAATGGAACCAATCATGGTCTTTTGCAGCTACACACACCCCCATACTGACGGCCGAGGACAAGTTAGCTCATACCATTGTAGAGATGTTAGGTGAATACGTGGAGATTATTAATGCCCAGGTGATTCCACTAGCTTATACTCTCTTAGCTCTTTCGTTCGTTGATGGCTACTCCTATTTCTCTTCCTCTCTTTTATTCTTGTCTGATTATCTCACACCTTCCCCCTACCTTATTTTCTCTCTTCTGTATTGCTTGTTCCTCATATTTTGTTCTATGTTGTTTTTATTCAACGAATATTCTTTCTCTGTGTCTCTCCTTTCTTCATTATAACTGCCTTTATACTATGCTGTTTGTTTGGTGAATTTTAATTGGTAATTTTAGTTGATTTACAACCATTGACATTACATAGTACAGCACAATATGTTGAGATATGTGAGGAGGAAGCTGTTAATGTGATTTCTAAGGGAGGTAAAGAACACAGTGACTTACACAGGCTTGACGGCTATAGTTACGACCTAAAGTCGATGCCGAGGTTTCCATTCTCACCGAGATTTTCTTACGACCCAATGAACTGAACGATGTGGCTCCAATAGAACATGGTCCGGTGACGTCTGCAGCCTTGCTGAGTGCTCTAGTCACCCATGCCAAGGTAACCTCCCCCCTGTGACTGTGGCCTAATAGTGCGGTTAGGATTGTGCATAAGACACCAGGTACTGGGCTCGTGCAGGACGGTGGGTGAGATCATACTGGTCAGCCAGCCCGGCCCGGTCCGGCCCGGTGTAAATGGTGTATGGATGCATGGAACATTGTGTACTCACATAGGCTTATACAGGGATTAACTTCGGAAAACAAGGAACTATGCATCACCCTGTTGACCTCTCTTGAAAACATGGTTGAGCCCCCTGTCTTCTCTGCGTCAGGTTGGTTATATTACATTTGACATAACAGAGGGGGAGGTTGTGTGAGGTGGTGTGTGTGGATTTATTATCTATTGTAAGACATGGGATGGGGTCACAGCCCCTGCAAAGTGTTGGATTTACATTCAATATGCTGCCTGATATTTCCACCCAGGCTATCTAATTGTGTATGCATCTACAGCTTCACATTGTTAATTTGCCAATAACATTGGTTTATTATAAATCAAGCTAGTGTGGGATTGTTTTTGATACTTCGTATGTATTAATACGAGGCTATATGATAATTCATTGGTTCACTCTACGGCTGTATAAATGCAATTGGTCGATTAGTTCTGATGGAGATCCCATGTTATTTGAGATTCAGAGCCCTCCCCCTCATGCACATCTAGCCATCTCAACCATGGTAACCATAGTGATACTAGATACTAAGGTGTAGACACATGATTGGGGTGTGCACATGTATTTACCATGATATGCACAAAGAGAATACGATTGGACTAACACTTGTCTATTATCTTCATGCATCTATTGGTCATTTAACATCTTGGTACCAACTAGGTGAAGCAATGCGCAAACAGTACTTTAAGCACTTCTTTGGGAGTCCCAAGGCCAAGCGATTCTCCAAAGTAGCCCTGCAAGATCATTTGGATGCTGTAGGTCTCCTTGAAAGCAACCTCGCTCATACTTGCATTTGTATACTGGTCTATTCCTTCTTGTGCGAATTTAATGCACCAATAGCCCTTACCCTCCTGCCCTGCCCCTCTCTGGTGCTCCTACAATGCGTCATAGTGACATTATATGCAATCTGATGAGCTATGTTATTGTTGGTTTTTGACTGAGCGACAGCCAATTGCACATTTTTTTTTTGTTTGTATTTTGTTAGATTTGGTGATAAGATTCTCAGCCCTGCAAATTGAGGTTGCATTATGTTGTGAAATTCTAAAACTCTGTTGACTATTCCGCTTGTATTCATATACGTATACTGAAAAGAAAATGGACTAGTGTTGATGTTTTGCAATTTGAAAAATAAACAATAATTTTGTAACAAACTGTATAGGGTTGCTTCTTTTCAAGAGGTAAACAGACGAACAAGAGAATTGCATCAATGCTTACTGTACTATACTTATTGAGCCCACATTGCCCTCTGTCTCTCTTTAAACCTGTGGCTGCCTGAGCTAACCCCCTGGGCCCCAATGTAGGCTGGCGGCACTGACCTGGTCATGTATATTATGAACGGCAATGACGACACCTCAGTGTTTCTCTCCTGTGTACGCTTTGCTGTGGCCTTGTTGAACGGGGGAAATACTAACGTCCAAGAGGTGGGTTTTCTTGGGGACTTTATATATGAGATGATGTCCTGTCTGGCGTGTTTTCTTTTAACTATTGGCGTTTCACTTTCTGCTTTAATAAAGGAGAAGACTTTGACATTAATTATATCCTCCAATCACATTTTGAAATAAACTTAATTAAATTAGGCCATGATCTGCAATCTGGATGACTCATTTACTATGGCCTGATGTCACTATGATGTCACTATGATGTCACTATATGGAAAAGTTCTCGCAAACGTGCCCAATAATATATTGTTTTTGAATGCCTGATGTCTTACGTCAGTGGCTTTAAATAAACATTAGCATCCTGTCTGGCACAAAAAAATGGTTTTATATTTAATCTGAAATGGAGTTATAATTTTCGATGCCCCTTCAGTAGGTCCTGTGTGTGCAAGTAATTACATATTAACTTTTAAGTTAGTGATGCTACTAGGTGTTGTTGACAAATTAGTTAAAGTTAACTTTGAGATCTTGTTACCCTATGGCTCTAGCCATTATTGTTAGTTGTTGGTTTTAGTTAAATGTTATTAGTCAGTGTTTGTTAATTAAGTACTCTCTTGATTATCAGGTTAATAGACTGTGAGATACCCTTGGAGACTAGTAGTGATTGTGGGTCTGTGGTCTTTAACTGCACAACACGTTACTATATATATATATGATTGTTGTACGGATTTGGATAGTGACACGTGCCATCTCTTTTCAACATCATGCAATATCATGCTTACTTTGGCCTGATCTGGCCCTGTGTATAGTTGTACTATAGTCACGTCCTTTTCTTTTGTCTGACTTCCCTTTAATCTCCGCAGTCCTTTCACTCCATGTTCCTTCAAAAACCTGCTGCCGCACAGAAGTTTTTCCGAGAGATCCAAGCTCGCATGCGTCAATCAATGCGTGAATTTAAAAACGGTTAGCTGTCACCCTATTGGTCATCATCCACTAACCGTTGCTCTCTCTTTTTTTTTTTTTGTCCTGTCTCTCTGTATGCCTCATTAATCCTGTTGTTTATTCTTGCATAGTTTCTTTTTCATTTTTTCTTATTATCATTCTGACCCACCTTATTACGGCTAAGAATATTGTCATCTCATTTCCTCGACCCTTGCATTGTTTCATAGAGATAAATTTGAAATGAAGCCACCGTGACTGCCCATATGAGTATAACGCTATATAAACATGTGTATGTTTGTAATATTGACTTTGCATATTACCGTGGTAATCCTTCCCTTGTACGGCTTACAAGGTCTCCCAACCCACTCACCTCTTTTTTCTGACTTTTTGCTTTCATACCCTTATTATTGGCATTACTTTTTCTAACGTATTACTCTTTGTTGCCATTGGAAGTGCTTGTATTTCTTTCAACATCCACTTGACTAATCAATGACGGGTGGCTGCAGAGCTTGGCTCTGGGTCGACCTTGGCCAGGGCCCAGGCCATCCAGCAGGCCCTGCTACAGGCCATTCTACGCTTTCTACAACTACTGTGTGAAAATCATAATCGGGATATGCAGGTAAGAGACGATGAACGGGTGATAGGGGTTGTGTAAGGTGTGTGTTGTGTATACCATTGGAGAGGTCCAGGATGAATCATGCCCTGTGGCCTGTTAGTTGGTTGTTATTAGGCACGGCCACGTTAAAGGAAGGATGGAATCATATAGAAGCCAAGAGAAAAGGGGGAAAATACATGGCGTTGTTATGTAGTCATCCTGCCCTCCCTTGTACTATATACTACTATATACTACCAGCAGTAGCAGTTGCTCTTCTTTATGGATTACCTTTCTGCTCATTACGTGTATATTTGCGTTGACGGCTATTTGATGTCATTCACCTCCACTATATCACACCATATTTTATCCCTTTGATTTTCCTTATGTAAGTCAGGGATAGGGCAGTAATACTAGCAACATAGAAAGATATTGGTATATTGACATGGGCCATGTTAATTGCTAAGGGTCGGTTGAATCATTTGAATGCTTTACTAATTAAACCATAAATATGTATTTTGATTTATATTCTTAATGCCAAGCTGTAGTCCGGAGCATTCAGCTGGTAGGAACATGCTAGATGAATGTACTAGTATTCTTCTATGAATGAAGGGCAGGTGCACTGGGACCAGATCAGAAGTAGTGACTAGACCATTTACTGGTGTAGGTGGAAAACAGCTATATTATAAAGTATCTTTATCATATTAACCCCTTCCCTACTTGCAATTAGTCGATGTTCTATACCTTTTAATTAATACTGATGTATTTTGTCCGAAAGAGTGGTTCGTAGTCTACTACATTAGCTCATCTACTCTCTGTTATGTCTGAGTGGATAAAACATCTAATGGGACGGTCATTTATCAGAACTATGTGCGATGCCAGAGCAACCAGCCCAGTTCAGGCAGCTATAATCTGGTCCTTGAGACCCTGTACTATATGGAGTGTCTCTGTGGGGGGGCGATGGCGGCTGGAGTCCTGGTAGGTCATTATAGGGGCCATAGGGGGCTTAGTAGAGTCGTGGCCCAGACAGACACTGTAGTTGTCTTGCAGCTTATATGATAATATTAGCAATCCTACCATATGGATATCTACGCATGCTTGCTTGTGTGGAAATGACCATGACTTCCTTTAGGGTAGAGTGGTTGTTTATTGAGACTTGGCCTGTAGGCTGTGCTAGGAGACTAAGTAGTTTGGTTTATAGATAAGCAGGCCTAAACAAAGCCAACTGCGATCATATACTAAGGCTTCTGTTTGCAGGCGGGGGGTATCCGAGACATCCGGGCTCCGCTCATTAATCAATGTATCATTACTCTGACCGAGTTCTGCCAGGGCCCCTGCCTTAAGAACCAGGTCTCTCCTTTCTTCCTGATTATGCACTTGCCCTTACGATTATTCTCCTTTTATTTGGCTTTTATCTCACCTCTATCTTTGCTTACGTTGTGTTCTTTCACGTGGAATATAAAAATATTTGCTATCTCTGATTTATGCTGTAGCTAACCTTGGTATGGAACAATTGGTGTTTGATCACGCACAAGCTCCTTAAACACACTATATATAATCAATTTAAATGAGGAACTTGGCATAAATGAATGTTTGCAGTCTAGGCTATCTAGATCCTGGCATATGAGATTAACTTTGGTATTGGGAGAGTAGGAAGTGATTGTGGCCAATGATGCCCATAGCATTGATCTTATTGGTGCAATGGTTACCAATGATATTCGGCCAGACTGT
Organism: Ichthyophonus hoferi; assembly: GCA_002751075.1. NCBI lineage: Eukaryota > Ichthyosporea > Ichthyophonida > Ichthyophonidae > Ichthyophonus > Ichthyophonus hoferi. The sequence continues at coordinate 170,081 of NAOQ01000041.1, read as the reverse complement.
CGTGCTGACTACAAGGATCTGGTTTGGCAGTTGCATCTGAAGGTAAGTGTGGAATATTACGTAAGGAGGGGTCTATAGTACAGGGGGAGGTGGGGGGTCTGCAATCTGAGCTGTCGTTGTTTGTGAGCTGTTGTGGCTCTATTACATATAGGGCAATATTTTTTGGACTCTCAACAATTATAAACTTCTACGTTTCCTAGACCAACTTAATTATATTATCTCTTGCTTGATTGGGCCTTGTTGGTTGATATCTGGTGCCCATATATATTTACTATATCTACTATATACATATACTATATATATTGAAATTGGGAGATGCCGGAGTCAAGCCAGGTGCGTTTAGCTACGTATAATGAGTGATATAGTCATAGCATATACATGTAGGAAACTCTACCCTGAGACTACGGAGGCAGAAAGACTAGCGGGACTGTCTGCGACATATTATCTGACACACTGACGACCTGCAGGACAATGCGGCTACATTACTACTAAGCATTATGGAGGGCCGTGAGAGCAGTGACATTGCCAACCGAGTGTGTTTGGCTTTGGACCACCAGGCTTTGGTATTGCCCCTGCTCCTTGTTATAGGGTTAAATAGACTGCTTTGTGTTGTTAAACAGACTACTTGGTGTTGGGTGGGATGGCCTTGGGCGGAATTCTATGAATCTATTCTTTCTGCCTATATGAGGCTGGCAGGGGCTTGATGCGCACCAATAGGGTGTTGGGGTTCTGGTTGTCACGCTGCACTGTGCAACGAATCAGATTATGTTCCTTTGCGAATGCCTTGGGCATTGTAAGGCAAACTATTACTTAGTGGCTAGACAGACCACAGTCTTACATGTAAGCCTTTACATACCCATTGCCTTCCTATTAACTAGTTGTCCACCTCCAGATCCAGTCCATTGTAGGTGCCAAGGTCCTTCACGACAATTGGCCGGAGCAAGATTGCAGAGGTATGGAACCTGGTGAGGTATTGGCTGTAGGCCATAACGTGTACCTACTGGCCTTTAGACTGGCCCAACACAATCCCCAATTAAAGCGCGCCCTCAATCCACACCTTCCTAAACCGTGCCTTGACCATTTTAAGGTAGGAGGGGTATAAGGTATAGGGTGTAGGGTATATAATATAGGGTATAGGGTATACGGTATAGGGTATATAGTATGAGGTATATGGTATAGGATATATAGTATAGGATATATAGTATAGGGTATATAGTATAAGGTATAGGGTGTAGGGTATAGGGTATATAGTATAAGGTATAGGGTGTAGGGTATAGGGTATATAGTATAAGGTATAGGGTATAGGTGGTCAGTAGAAGAGGCATAGTTGGTTATTAGGGGTAGGGAGTATTAGAGTATGAGTTTGATAGTAGTCACACTGCAACACAATGATGGGGCTAAACAATGTTGTTGTATACATTTAGTAGAGGGCTGAATAGAGGGAGATATTTTATGATAGTATATGATTTTTTTAAATAGGGCAAAGAATAACAATAAATCGGTTGGTATGCATAAACTAAAATGCTTTTTATAATGGTTACTGTATGTGTATTAGTATAGTTCATGTGATTACAGACCCTACGTGGCCATTAGGCCTCTATGCGGGGCTACTTGTATCCTACCTAACTCGTTTATGCTATGGCCAACAGACTCGTGTTTCTTTGGATTCCATGTCGCCCCAGCGGGGGATGGCCAATGGAGGTCCAGAACAGGGTGCCCACAAGAATAAGGAAGTGGATATGACAAGGAAACAATTGGTGTATGAGACATTGAATTACTTTAAAGCCACCACTCGCCAGATAGAACTGGTGCGAGATGGGCATTTGGACAAGGTAGGGATGTATTCCAGATGCTTTCGTAGGCCTGTGGTAAGCCCCATGTGATGCCAATACCTAGCCGTATATATGAAGCCCAACCTTACTCGGTTGTACTTTCTCCCGCTCCATAGGTGGCCTTTACTGTTCCAGCACTGTGCGAGTATTTAACCCAGGCCAGTCGTGAAGACTTGGAGAATAACACCCAGCAAGATGAGCAAGGTAGCAAGGCTCCTGACTTTATACTTCGCACTACAGACCTGTATCATGAGGTTGGTGGCTCATCATTGGTTATTGTTCGCGTAGCTCCCTGGTGGTAGTTGTCGTAGAGGATGGGTTGAAGGACAATGATTCGATGATGAGATTTATTTTTAGATGTATGATGGCTGGTATGACGGTCCTTATTCCTCTTAGAGGAGAAAGAGGAAGTGTAAAGAATCATTAGCTGGTGCTAATGCTTACTTTGTACATTCACGCTATAACATGCACGTACTGGTTTTGTACTATACCTGCCATCCTATCAGTGATCATGTAACATATATTAATTAACTCTTGCCCAATTAGATGCTCTGGCAACACCACTTGCAGAAGCAGTATGTCCAGTTCTGGTTGGCCCGCCATCTAGATCTATGGCGTCATTGGTCATTCTGGCTGGCGGTTTTGATTAACATGTGCATCGTGTTCGCATTCCCCCTGGATAGTCAGTCGACCCTCTCTTGCTCTTACCTGTTATTTATATTGTTGATTCTACCTTTGTCTATTTTACTTTGTAATCTCAGTAGTGTTTCCTCTGTGTGTGGTTGCAAAGTTCAACGATATTGCCTCTTTCACTATGTGGTCTTATGTTTACTCTCTTCTCTTTTTCCTCGCTTATCTGTACAAAATAAATGCGGCATTTGCTGCGTAACACCTCGTTTGCTTATCTGTTTCTTTCTTTTAAAGCCATGTTCTGGCTTTTACTGTCTTCTAATAGCCCCACTATCCGCCCAAAATGCTTTATTTATTATTTTCCACTTCCACCATCACGTTTATATACAGTTGTATTACTATAAGCACTATAACTGTTACTTCTTTCCGCTCTTATTCAACTTCCTTATCCCTGTGTATTGGGCCTTGTCTCTATTCTCTCTTACTGTATGTACATCTCTGCACTTATATCCATTTGGTAAGCCTCTACATTTTGGCCTTATATACTTGACTGTATTCTGTTTTGTTATCTGACCATGCTATACTTGCTACAGACACTGATAAAGCGCCAATGGCCCTCAACTTCCATGCCATTCTACTATGTATGATTAATTGGCTCTTTCTTTTTTATCTTCCTTTTTTTATTGGTTTATTTACCTATATGTAGTATCTTCTGTTTATTTGGGGGCTGATCTGTTGATCCTTGTTATTACCACGGTTCACTGCTTTCTATTACATTTTTGTCTCTGCTGCAACCCCTCCCTAGTGTATTGGTATCACCTAAGCCCCTGCTCATACACGGTATGCATGGATGGGTATTTGCCCCTCTAGCATTAAGAGTAACTAAAGGACCATGGCCCTACAGGGTTGGGCTGGATGGAGCTGATCTCAGCCACCCTGGTGGTGATGGCCTATGTTTCCTGCTATGGCCGGCTGCTAAGGCATAAGAAGCGAGTTTCTGACCCCATGCTAATATACCATACGGTATATCTAGGCGTGTGTTTTGCAGCCCTGTCGTTTGATAACTATCTCTACAGGTTTGTGTGTTTGATATTATGTGAGAGTCAAGTAAAGAATGTAATAGATAGGAAATATAGGTCAGATAGGCTAGGCAAGCCAGGTCTGTATATGTACATAGTGTATGGTCTTGACAGTCTCATCCATGGGGGCATGTGAACGTGGTATTGTACTCTATGTATTGGTAATCTATGATATTGATCCAATGGGCATGGACCTACAGTATTCTTCTTCTAGACCTGGTAATCCGTCAAGACACCTTACGTAATGTGATTACCAGTGTGACGCGCAATGGAATGTCCATTGTGTTGACGGCCCTGTTATCTCTGATTCTTATCTATATGTTTTCTATCATTGGCTTCCTGTTTCTCCGTGAGGTAATTATCTTTGCCCTCCTATCTAGCTCTAAACACTATACATGATATATCATACTCCACCAATCACCCAAGTATATATATGTATATTCTATATCTATCTAGGTATATATCGCATATAGAGGGCCCTGTCAGGCCTAATGGTTGGTTACATATCACGACCCTGGTAGGATGGTGTGGTCTCTGTACTTATACCAAGGGGACCCTATAGGATTTCATAGCCAATGGGGAGCCCCTGTGTGATACCATGTGGCTATGCATTATTACTACGCTCAACCAAGGTGACACATCCCCTCTCTCCGTGTGATGGCACTGGGGTTGAGCATCGGTTTCGTTTATCTGCTCCATGTTCTTTTTCTAATCTCTATCTGTATTGTAGAGCTATCTTTGTGTAGATAATATTTATTCTTGCAAGAGTGAAAGCATCCCACAAGTATTAACCTTTATAGAATGACCAGGAATGTCATAGAGATGTGTGCCGGTTAAGAATTGGGGCAATAAATACTAAATACTATGATGAAGCATGAAGCAGTACGTACGTTGCATGGTCTTTCCAAGCATATTAATAATGATGGGAGGCCCAGCCCACTGACTTGCTCTTAACATCTTCAGGCCTACGGAATGGAGGAGGCATAGGAGATGTCCTACGGATGAGATCAAAGGAAGAGCCGCTGTACTTTGCCCGTGTAGTATATGACCTAGCCTTCTATTTCGTGCTAATCATTATTGTGTTGAACTTGATCTTTGGTGTTATTATTGACACATTTGCGGATCTTCGCACAGAGAAGAATATTAAAGAGGTAGGTGGTGTATTCCTAAACATTGTACTTACTATCTATCCCTCTTTATACCCTATCTTTTGCGTTCATGTTACTCTACTTGAATTAGAGAGCCGATGGGTGGGCAGAGGAAAAAAGAAAGAAATACGTGTGAATAGGAAGAGGGAGGAGAGAGTACAGGAGGAAGACCATATGTGCTTACAACTACGTGTCGGGAATATAAAACAAAGTTCTGACCACTGTATATTGTATGACAGGATATTCTACACAATACCTGCTTTGTTTGTGGGATAAGCCGCATGTCGTTTGACAACATAAAAACAGTAACCTTCGAGTATCACGTCACACACGAGCATAATATCTGGGACTATCTGGCCTTTATCGTGAGTCTGCACATTAAGGTATGACCTCATCTTATATTCCTTCTCACCTCCCCCCCCCCGGTCTTTCTCTCTTTTTCTGCATGCTATCTTACTCTTACATGAGAGGCATACAACAGAAGGGGTGTTAAAAAACCTGGGATGGCAACATGTTAGTCAAATAAAAAAGAGACAGTGTATGTTATATATTTGTACATATTACAATGAACTTTATGCTCATCCACCTGGAACTACTCCCATACAATGTGTAGACTTTGTTACTATATCTACCTGTTTGCTATGTTTGGCAGTAATAAGCGGGCCAGTGTGGTGACCCCATCCCCTTTCCCTCTTACAGCCCTCTACGGAGTATACAGGCCCAGAGAGCTATGTAGCTGGTATGATGCAGGCGGGAGATCCTGGATGGCTGCCTCGCCATCAAACAATGTCCTTGTTGACCCGAGTTAACTCGGAAGATCATGAAATAGCCGACCTTAAATCACGCATAGAGGCTACAGAAGGCCTATTGACCGATGTAAAATCGCAACTGGTTAGTCACCTCTTGGCTGTTTTCTTTTGTATTTGTTTTATGTTGATTGCTTGCCCTTTTAGTCTCCACCTCCATTCTGCTCTTATCTGTTAGTTACTGTCTATTGTCCTTTCTCCCTCCTACATTTTGTCTACCTACCGTCCCTCTCTGCATTGTTCACCTAGGGGTGACAAACCTAGAACAATGCATGGTATGATAATTACATGGCTTGACAGGTGTCCTTGGTCAGGTTGGTTCAGTTGGTTGTGAAAATGTAAAGAGATTGTCTGGAAATGAAGAAGCAGTTGTTCTATTGCTAGTGTTTATATTTATACTTCTCAATGTCAAGAAATGGTTTTTTCTTTCCTCTTGTCCCATCACGCAGTTGTGTACTTCTGTTTGTGTTCTTTCTTAAAAAACATTTTTGGAAATACATGCGAGTTCTAACTTATTTTTAACGGAAATAGAGTTTCCTTTCCCGAGACTGGTTTAATCTTGTTATGGGAAAAACGTGGAAGGGAGATATATAGATATTTTGAGTGCGGCTGAAGTATAATAAACTGCATAGCCAGCCCCTATGTACTTATGTATAGGTAGATATTGTTTACAACCCAACCCGGTCTAACCATCCCTGGGTATCTCAGACTGCCCTAAACGCGAACTTGTCCTCTATGAGGAAATATGTCAGTCAGGGTCGTGGAATAATATCCCATCGCCCCGCCTTGCATAACTCTCCACCCCCCTGGGTAAGTTACGATGACCTCTACTAGGATACTGTGTGTGTATGTGCTTTTATTTGGCTTTCTCTTGGTCGTGTTATGGGGTTACCATATGATATCCTCTGTGGTATTGTAAGGTCTGTCTTTATTCCTGTGTGATGGTGAATTTTTTATTTATTTTCATTGGGTTATCGTATTCTCTCTTGTTTATGCAGTTATTGAGATCATGATATCTTGATTTCATTGTCAATAATGATGAAAACATGAACACGTGACTGGTTACAACATTATTGTTGTTATTGTAATGTAGTAGTGTTACGGGAAATAGGCTATTAATTTATTGTACTTATTTTTTAATATATGTAAGGCGGGGCATCAATGGGTGCTAAATTAGTGAGCTATTTATTGACCCTTATATTGCCTTTGTCCCACATGCATACAAATGCATATACCTGCATATTGACACACACACATATATATATAGTGGCATCCGCGACTTATAGATGGAGATGAATCAGATTTTCCAGATCAACTGCGCTGGTCTGGTCACCCCTGAGAATATGTTGAAGCTCTTGTATTTGTAGATTAAGTAATTACAACAGTATATATATATATATATTTCATTCTTGAATACACCCAGGCGTACTAGCCTTGATTAACCAAGCAAGCGACTATAGCCTCTTTATCGATATATCTCTATTACAATGCATTATTTATAGCAATATATGTATTGTCATCTGTAAATTCCGTTTTAAGATAGGGGGTTCTTTTGGCTATGAATACTTGCTAGACGAGCGAGTGACAGGCCTCTTCCAGTGTGGCTATAACTTATATTAAATGAACGACAAGAATAATAAGTAAATAAAAATTCCGTAAAAACCTAATAACGTGTTGCAATAGATTTTTTAGGACTTTATTTCATGTATTTGTTTTGAGATATTGTTGAACGTACCTTAGAGCAGACCCTCAGTGCCCATCTAAGCTACTCTGGATATTATTTGGTGCTACCTTAGTAGAAAAGAATATGCAAATCCTTATTTCATAACTCGCAACACAATTTCACCGCCTTTGTTTTTAACTCATCGGTTTATGTGGTTCACCGCCTATGCTAGTTTTTCCAAATGGGCTGGAATTGTAGAAAATATAATATAATATAATATGGTATTGACCTCTATGGTTGTCGGTTGTCACCAGTTTGTAATTGATTCCCTCCATTTTACATATCAATCTAAATCAATCTAGAATATTCACAGCGTTTTATTTCCCATGATATTCAAACGGTTGGAATGACACTTTGTGTGCACTTATTAAAACAAATTAATATTTTTGTAGAAGCATGCATGGTTCTAATGTTCATGTTAGTTAACAAGGTAAGTGGATCACAATGGTATGGTCATACTGAAATCCCTCTTTCTGTTGGATTCCAGTCATCACAATATGGCCCAAGTATAATGGGGCCAAGTTGAATCAGTGCAGAATGACATTTACACTGTATACTTCATTTTCTGGTCAGGCGATGCCACTGGATCTTGCCATCATTAGCGTGTAAAATAATTGCCAAATAAGATTTATATCAAACTATATTACGTGCCAAAATTCATATATTTTAAAAGTCTTAATTAATCTATGTCTTAGTATATAAGCGCCAACCACATGCTTGATAGGCGGCTATTTTGGTGTATATATGAAAATGAAGTATTTTTTTATGAAGAATCCACCCTCAAAATGGTAATTGTGTTGCTTCCAAGATCAAGGGCAACCTGAAGTGAATTAGCCTAGCTTTATAAAATGCATATTCATAGTACATAGTTAAACTTTTTAAAATTGTTATCTTTTTTGTGTGAAGTGTAGAAAGAGGTTACATAATAGACTCCAAGTTAGAATCTATACATTTTTGAACAAGTGGCCTTAAAAAAGGTATACATTTATTGTATTTCTAGATCACTCATTGTATGAGTTAATATCACGACAGAATGAGATTATGAACCTATGTTAGTATTATACTGTCATTTGAAACGCCCCAGGTGCACAATCATGAAAATTATAGAAAATGCCTTCCACTATGAATTTAGATTGCACTAATATTGGACAGTTGATATGTTGCTTCAAACATTTGTATTATGACATTTTTTACTTGGAAAAGATAAGCAAAGTTATAGAAGCATTTGTTTTTCTTTAAGCCAAGGAGCTAGGTGGGGGACAAACGATTGAAACAATTTAGCCGTTATAAACCAGAGGAATGTATTGTATTTGCCTTATTATCAAATTTTCTAATTAACTAAAGGCCTTTACACAATCATGCTCAACGTGGGCCTAGACTCGTATACTTATATTATAATAAATGGAAGAAAAGACAGTGCAATGTGATTATATTTAGGTCAATCTATTGGTTTTTCTGTTGTGACAGTAGTACTACGGAGATACGTATTTTCCTTTGTGAACATCATAATATAGTCATCTCTGCCTTGTACGAAATCTAGGAACTAATAGTGGTATTGTTTATTTAACGAGACATTTGACTTCTTCAACACACATATATATATCCTGGGCTAGTAATACTGATTCTAGAAAATGGCTGTAGTTATATATTTGGCAATATAATTTATAATGTGTTTCATATTATCGTATTCTAAGGAACAGTTTTTGGGTTGCACCTAACTAGATTAATCTAACTAAATACTCCCTGTGATAGCTTGGTAGTGGCTATATCTGTCCAGTTCGATATTTTCTTGTGTTTAGAAAAATACCCCAAGAATGGCAAGAAAAGCTCCAGCCAATAGAATTTAATTGTAAATACGTACTGTATTAATAATGGAGTAGAACCCTTGAGGTTGGGATCTTAATATATCATTGTTGGACATGAAAGTGATATTGTCGTCTTGAATATAGAGAATATCTTACTGTTTTCTACAATGTAAGAAACCAGGTTTAGTGTGTAAAGTTAAGGTAAGAAGTCCAGCGCCGGGATCAGTTAGAAAATTATAATTATTAGTTAATATTCTCTTACATTCAAAAGGAGAGGATGCGATGAAATCAAGAAAGCCCTCTCTCAGGCTTATGTGATGGAAACCTCCGCCGTATACCATCAATGTAACACAAGAATCGACTATAATGGGTACAAGTTGGACATAGCTGACCTATGCGTGGCTGAAAATCTTGTTGGTTCCATTGTTGTTATGGTTCTTGAAAAGACAGTCTGATAATAATAAGACGTCCCTTCACCAAGGGCCTGATAGACATGGATTTCATGAACGTGGATTCGGATGTCAGTAGCGTCTGGCACGGGTATAGTATAGAATGATCCTTTAAAGTATTTACTTTTATCTACAATGTGGCTGAATTCACGGCTAGCGATAAAGAAAACCAAAAAATAAAGCAAAAGAAATTACAGCAAGAAAAAATGTGATATCTATTATCAACATCATCATCAAACATGCTATTATCTTACAACCAAGTGCTTTTGATGTGTATTGCTCCTAATTAACTCATGTGGTCCATAGTTAATGATTGATAGTCTGGCTGAGTTGTGTTCTTGTACACAATCATAGCAGCTTCAAAACGGAGTGGATATTTTCAATTTGTATAAGTTCTCTGTTCCTACAAAAAATAAAACAATGCATGGTGCAAACTCCATCCCAACGCTGCTTTACTTAGGAATAATGCAAAGCATTAGGCTGTTGTTTTTTTTAGATATATAACTGGGTAGGACCCACATCTAACTTCAAATATCGGCAAGCACTGGGCCATATATCGTACTCTAAAAGCTAATGCTATTCAATAGTCGCCAATTCCTGACACAGTGATCATATCATAAGCTTGAAAAAAGTCTAATTAAAGGAATATTATCATGAAGTGTAACGGTAGGAAAGCATGACTTCAACTCATCAGGCTACTGCAGCCCTTCACCCACACGGATTGCTTATGTTGTTAAAGGCAAACAAGGTATCTGAGTATGTAAGCATTAATTTATAGAGATCTACGGTTATTACACAGTATACAGTTTGCGCATACCATTACTTAATCTCACATGTGCAGTTCATAAGTGACTCGGTCTTCCTATTTCCAAAGGCAATGATGTGCAATAATAAAATAAAATTTTCCTAAACCAAATACAAATTAAGAAAATATTAACACTCATAAACCCTTCTCGCACATATTTTTCCAATTGCATAATATTCATCTCCCACAATATCTGCATAATATTCATCTCCCACAATATCATAAACGAAAGCAAGCAAATTGAAGTTAAGACAGCTAGCATATGCCCATTCCAATTATGCTCAAATATTAGTCGACCACAAACAAGGTCGGCAATATTGGAAAGTACCCTACCCACTAGACAGAAAATCAGGGCCGAGCCGATAGTATAAGCAATAAGTCGGTCATCAATATAAAAAAACAGGCCACGTACCATTAGATGTTTTGAAAACTTAAATAATAATAAAATATGGGGAATAACTAAGTGAACACGTTCAAATCAATATGGACCATCCAACAACTTGGAGCGTGTGCATAAGTGTATTTTATGTACATAAAATGTGTCTATATCTGCTGTGTACACAAGAATGCTGGAGGGGGGTTACTGAAACGCACTGACAAAAAATTACACCAGTTCTGGACATAGCATCTATTTGTGTAAGACTCTAAGCCTCCTCAGTGCCACTTCCCTCACCCTCCTCACCCTCCTGTCTTCTAAGCTCCTCGTCCATCATCTGCTGCAACTCCCTGTCATCCGTCTCGTTGACGGCACGTGCCTCCTTACGCACCTCCAACTGTCCTCCAAGCTCTGCGATCTTATCCTTAACAACCTGTCCCCCAATAAAAAAAACATCAGTATATATACCTCGGGGTGCAACCAGACGATTAAAGGAATCACATGTATGGGCAAATGCAAAGCAAACATAGAACCAACAATTTATTGGCCAGAATAGAAAATGGTGCACACACGTTACAGACTCATTGCAAAACATTTTCTGCCTCTGCCATTTAATATCCCTTATAACTTAATATTAAGAGGTATTTTACACCTTCACTGACTTAGGTAGTAGGTGGCTCGTGTATTCGAATTTTAAATGGCAATAAATATAAAAAGATAAACAAATGTAAACCACCGGAAAAAAAAAAATTTTTAAAAAAAAAAGCAACATGGGGAGGCTACAGTAACTGGAGACACCCAAAACTAACCTGGACAACTTGATTAAGAGCCTGGATACCACGCTCCTTTTCTAGGCATGATGTGGTAATGACGTAGAGAGGAGGGGCTACAAGATTGATCTTGATTGGCATGTCCTCCTTGGACATGGCTAGACCAGCCCTGAGGGCAGTCTTCACGGCATCCACGCCCTCGTAGGCAAAGCAGGACACGTCCACATCAGCACGAACCTGTAAAGTTAACACAATGGAATTAATCGTAAGATAAAAAAGAAAAGGGTGAGGCGAAATAAATAAATCTTAAGAGGACAAAAGACATTAGTAGGCAAGGTCGAATGACAGATTGGACAGATGCAAAAAAAAAAAAAAAAATAGCAGGAGAGTACCATATTTTTCAGAAATAGGCATGGGCTTTGACAAGGATAACCAAACTGAGCCTGGCACTTAGTTAACCCATGCAATTAATCAATTAATCAATTAATCAATTAACCAACGCACACATACACACCTTAATAGCCTGAGAGGTCAGACGGCGCTGAATGTTAGTCAGAAGAATTTCCTTGACATGGTCGTCAAGGTCACAGTGGGCCATCACCTCTTCAGGCTCAGTAATGGCACGCTTGAAAGCATCGTACATGTTGCCATAGATCTTGCACAGCTTCCAGGCGGTCTTCTCGTGCAATTCTTCAAGGTCACACTTGGCCATGTCAGCCACATGGCGAAGGATGCCGTTCACAGCCTTGGCCTTCTGGAACTTCTCCTCGCATTTGCCCACCTTTTGGGACACAAATGCGTTATTAAAATATAACATACATACAGATACACTACCTTTACAACAAAGATTGAAACGAAAGGATGAATTAGAACTAAAACCATTGGCAGGTATAAGCTATAAAAGATATCGAGAATATAATCTAAAGGGGATGTCTATAGACTGAGAAAAGGCAGTAAAAGATACAGTTATAGCCGACTCACCCCAAATTTTGAGATAATACTACAATACATATTTATATATGGATGTACATAAGATAGCAAGAATAATGTGAAGGAGACATGAAATAGATGCACACACAAAGATACGCGGAGAGGGTAAATACATGCAACTGGAAAAGGTAGTGATCAAAAGACCAATAATTGGATGGTTACAGGAAAAACTAGGAGAAAAACATGTAACGATGATATGACCCCTCCGTCCATTCTATATCATACACAATAGAGACACGTGGCCTATAAGGTAGATATGATAGCTTGTCAAACAGGGGTTTATGCCTGTGCTCTCATCAAATAATTGTATGCTTGTGTATACCCCCACAACCATCTAGATTACTTAGCAACTAGAAGAGATAGGTATGCTTTGATTGGGGCATGAAGGCACTTGTAGGTTGTGGGCAAGTGAAATATGCCAATAAGACAACGCCAATAAATTCCCTACAACAAGAACGCTGTCTTAAAACCCCCTCTCACCCATAGACCCACTCCAAGCATTAAACAAGCACACTAGATAATACTTCATATTTCCTAGTTGACATAAACAAAAAACAGCCATAAAGTGTAAAAATAATTATGTACTGCAGAACAGCTGTGATAATGGGCATTGTATATTTGCACGCATAAAGCAAGGGGTTAATGTCCAAAAGAACATAACATATATATATATATTGCTGGGTAAGAAGAAAGAAAAAGAAAAAAATCCGTATACAAGCCATACAACGTAAGATAATTAGAAAGGGCACTAAAACATGTAGTACTAATGCACATAAACACGTGTGCAATATTTTCACTTCATGAATAACACAATATACCTCCTCTCTGGACACACGACGCTTGGAAAGATCAATATAACCCTTCTCTTTGTCCACACGCACAACCATCACAACTTCGTTGCGTCCCACACGAATAAGTTTGTTAATGGAACGAATACGTCTGCGAGACAACTCGGAGAGAAGAATCATTCCCTCGATATTGTCGTACTCGAGTAGAGACACATAAGCACCCATGTCAGCAATAGAACGGACATTGACCACCACAATGTCGTTGACTTCGGGGTACTTGTTTTCATAGAAACGACATGCTTGCACCATTTTTCCGGCTAAATTTGCCTTAAAAGACACACACAATAACTAAGTGAAGTTTCTAAAAGAAAACGACGTCTGACTAAATAAAGCTAATCAGGCACCGGAAAAGGAGGAAACGAATGAACCGAATTAACTAGGTGGGATCTTTGAAACTGTCACGGGGGTGCGGGGGTAGGGTCACAATGCACGTGACCTTGCGCTGTTCCAGGCAATCATTTGATTATTGGTAGATTGGATCTACCATATTGGGACGTGTTAGAGTCAATTTATTGGTTGGCTTTGTGGATAGGGCTGGACGTGACGTGCGAAAAACAAAAGGAAAAGTGGCTGACCAGATATTTGGGGTTAGTTAATTGGTATTTAAACTGTATGGTATTTAGGATCGGGCCATACCATATCATTGGAGCCGATTCGATATACAGTTAGTTTTTAAAATGAACTTAGGATATGCTTCTTTATTCTGCTATGTGTTCAGGTTAAAATTTGTTAAAACAAGAATATTGAATTAATTTGGGTATTTTATATATATAATTATAAGCATTTAATATTACTAGCATTTATTATTACATATGTAGCCTGGGAAAATAGCTAGTGCAATTTGTTGGTGTTAAACGGCAATCCAAGATGATCTAGAAAAATTGAACTAGCCAATGGTGGATATCCTGCAACTATATAATAAGCCATTTCATATCAAAACGTTTTGGGGTTTATATAGCACATAGATTAGGCAAGGCAAGTCCTGCTGACATAATAAAAATGTGTCATAGCATATCTGTACACCGTGTATGCAAAGGTGCACGTTAAAACGTCTCTTAGTTCTGTGTTTTATCTCCTTCTAAACAAATACAGGTAACAGGAACTCTCTTGTCTCTACTTACTATTCCCAACAAAATTTAATTTGAGCATATGCCGAATAAATAATGTTTTAATAAAGTGGAGAAGTTAAAAGATACAAGACAATCTTTTTTTTTAAAAAAAAATTATGTATCGCTTTTGAGAGAAAACCCTTCTAAACTTAAATTAGAATTACGCATGTGTTACTCTTTTTTTTTTCAATTTTGTGGCACCATTCTAACGGTATTTGGGGATTGTGATCATGTGAGGCATATTATGGGGTCAATAGTCACTAATATTTATTGTAAACGTTAATCTTAAGTTTATTATAAATTTGAATGTTGACCTTACCTCCTGATATCACCCACAATCCGATCTCTTACTTAATCTATTATTCTCAACCAATCATATCCGACATCTTAGTGTTTGGGAGCCCATTTCTTAATAATGTTAACATCATCTAGGAAAGGTATGCGATATCATGCCACAATATGACATATGAGTCAATTTATCCCCGTGACGTCATGCGCATTATTATAACGCTGAGCCGCCTAAACGAGGATGGCCAACCTGGATGGATGAAATATTACCAGGGCCTTGAGAAATAGTAGTAAGGTATTAGGAACTATGGTATATGAAACCACAGAGTATTGAAAGCCAATATCGTAAATCATAGAGAATACTAGGTAGTCCTTCCCTCCATAAAACGGATATAATAAAATTATACAATTTACTCTCACCACCCAATTATCAAAAGAAGGAACATGCCAAAGTTGGCTTCCAGCCCTTCGGTCAAGCTCTCCTCCAGAGAGCTTGCTTCACCACCACTCGTTTATACCGACGACTATGTTAGAAGCAATATTCCTACTGTAAGGAATGGGGTGGTGGTTCGAACAAGGCTTGATGATCTTGAAGAATCTAGTGATGAAGAGGGAGAATCAGAGGTTATTCCTGCAGGGTATGATATATTATGATACGGCAAACAGGCCTTGACAAGTACTGAAGCACACCTACTTGCAAGATCTCAACCACTTGCTTGCTTAAACATTAATTTGCATACTACCTACATACTTATATATAAATATAAATGTATATAGATTCACTTATCAACTCCGCCAGGCCCACTCACAATGCATACATAAGTACACCGTTTACACCTTTCTATACAATTATTTACTTGAAAGCATTCATATAACTACCTTAATTTTTTCATTTTATACGTACGATAAGCCATGTATGAAATATACACAAAAAACATCACATGTGCAACAAGCTTTGTGATATATATATATATATATATATATATATATATATGTAATGCTGTGTATCTTCGTATAAGTGTAAGACCCGAGATATAATGATATATCTAGGTGTATGTACCGAATTTACGTACCTTGATAAGAAAAGGCAAGGTTGTATGTGTGCGAGGAGGTTATAAATCGAACCCTAAATATAATATTGCATATTTGTAAAATGAAACTGTATATAGAGAAAGAATATACATAGCCTCTATTGGCCTGGTTAGCCTGCTAGGTATGTAAAACACACCTATCCGCCATTGATAGATGGTACTTCTGTTTCACAGAATGGTTAGAGTGGCGTGGTTGCCTACTCAGGAAGAGGAGAATATACCCGAGACAGAGGTGGAAGTACTGGAACGATGTTTGTTAAAAGGGGATATTATAAAACGTACATCTGATAGAGGGACACTGGGAGCTACCTATGTGAGTACTATGTGATTGGACACGGTTTATATGGTTGCCAGGAAATCTACCTGATATATATCTTGGCTTTACTGACCAATCATATTCTGCGTGGTCAGAGGGGATTGGCTGTAGACTTGTAGCCTCTCTTCTTGTTAGCATCCTTCCTACCCTCAAATCCTCCCCTTACCACCCATAAGACTATCTAGTGTTATATTTGTTTCTATTTTCCTTTGTTTGTCTATAATAATTTATTCCTTCTATCCTTCCCTCTCTAGCAACCATTAGTCTCCCCCCAATCATATGCACGGGCTCTACTAATCAGGATCGTACAGTCAGGTATGATAACCAACATCAAGGTGTGTCTAGACCTGGTGGCTATCAACGATCCTAGTGTGAAACTATACAATGTAGATGCCTTGTGTGTGCGTACACTCCGGACCTACCCTAACTTCCATGTGGCCTTTGGCAAGAGAGGCCTTGGGTGTGTAAGTGGCGATGTTTTTTATTCTTATTTAGTACCAGGCGCTCTGGTGTATTTTGGGAAATGTCTGTATAAATGTTTGCATTTCATTCATTCCATATTGATCTTTAACTGTTTGTACGCCTAATCGGTCCGGTATCAATCAGCATACGGATATATTTATATACTGGCCTCCATCAGTTCCTGTATGAAAACATCAACAGTGATGGTCTAGAGTGAAAGGATGAGCACATGTTGGATTAAACGTGAACATACGTTTATATATAGGGATGCGGATTACTATATGCCCACCCACCTGTCCATGCCAATAACGATGTATCTAAACACATTTCTTTATACATGTGCAACCACTCAGCGTGGGGAAGGGGTGCAGGTGACAGGATGGGTGGAGGGGGTAGTGGTGGAATGCCCTAATGGTGCACGTGCATTACTAGGCATCAGCTCCGACCAATCACCTTTTAGGGCTAGTGGTCCTCTGACCACTCACATGCGATTGGAAGCGGAGCCATATCCGGGGGAGAAGGTAAGGATGAATCCTACTTGGTCTACATACATTTCCCTCTTTCCATTGCATGGTGCTATAATGGCGATGGTGTGGGTGGTGGCTGGCTGTCTGACGTATACCCACTTCTTGGTCTATACTCATTATGATCCGTGCATATGGCACCAGTAATATAAATCTTACATACACATACATTTCATTATGTTATTTTACTATACATTCTTATTAATTATTACTCGCGATAAAATAACAAAGGATTATATTGTTTATTGGAAGGCCCTGCTATTACGCTGGCTTACCACTACATTATCTGTTCCTTCTCATCTGCGTTGATTTATTCCTAATGGCGTCGCAGTCTGTCCTCCTATGCCCTGGCTTAATTTAAAGCCCAGGGGGGGGGTTAATTCGAGGCAGCATCAGCCACCTAATGGCCATGCCCCTGTCATTTCATATTAATATCTATGGTTCATTATGAGTCTGTCACGTAGCCAGCCCTCGTCCAGGTCCTATTGTGGCCTGTGGCACCCTGTAGAGGAGGATACGGCTCATGCTAACCCTGATGGAGGCAGGTACAAATGCTGGTAGATGCCTTCAGACATTGTCTGCTATCATGGCTGACCCCAGAACGTTTCATTCCGTGTGGCAAAAAAATCAATGTAAGCAGTATTTATACCTTTCGAATTTTTGCATCCATCTCTCCCCAAACATATAAACATATATATTGTGGCAATGTTCTTGTGTGCAGGATATTGTTAGCATTGATTCTGTGTATGCTCCAATATTAAACCGTTTATCAACCAACCCATATGACCATATAATTAGATACCCCATGCTAATAGGCCGATTATGTGACAATCACTATGTATTTGTATTTAGTTCTATTACCTTGAGTTGATAATGTTATGTGGGAGGCATGGAGGACAGATGGATAAGTAGTGACCGTAATAGAGAGGTAAAGGGGGCACGCACTAATACCGTAAGATTCTGGACACTCAGTTGTCCATCGTATCGATAGAGGTCCTTATTGTCCACCTTAAGGTCTTGGTCCACGATGGCGGCAAGTATGTGCCTCTCCCTGGTCTCACCTGGGGCGGACCTATATATATTGTATTTATTGTATCTATTATAATTTATGCTTTACTGTAAGGCGCTAATGAATTGTTGTACCGACACTTGCATGACTAACATTTTTTTATAACTAGGCTATAAGGTTATAGTGTAGGGTGCACACCAGGAGACAGAGCAGACGATAGATATAGATATAGATATAGAAGGATAGGCTTGATGCCTGAAGGAAAGCCAACATTGGATCAATAGAGAGTGAGGGACATATGGATAGGCATAACGACATCAAAGAGTAGTAGCTGGTCGGCCCAGCTAATGTCCTTTCACGTGCCCAGTGCTAACCTTTGGAGAGGGGAGGCAGGGTAGAAGGAGTGATGAATGGAGACCGCTTAACCCTGATGGCCGACCACATGCATGAGATGAAGCTAGTGGCCACTCCGCTGGATGCCACCCTGCAGGTGAGGCTATATTACTGGCCTGCCACCATGGGTTGGTGGGTGTGTCTTGGTGTAGGCTTCTGGCCCCCAAATAGGACCATTACACCTTCCTTCCCATTATCCTCGCCATCTCTCATATGTTTTACATATTTTGGTCTATCACTCAGTTAATCACCTCTATAGTACTGCTTCTTCTTGCATTAACCCCACCCTTATGGCTCCTTGTAAGCATCATCCACTGTATCCTTCCAGGCCCCCTCATCACGCCCTAAGGCACATGATTATTATTTTTTGTTTACTTATCCGCCCTGTTGTTAGTGCTGAGTCTTAATAGAGAATGATGGCTCTAAGTGTACAGGTACTAGACCTCTCTTTATCTTGGGCTCTCTCCTTCTCTTTATTTTATTGGCTTAAAAGCTATCCCTCCACAATACACCACACTAAGCCACTAGACAGTATGCCGTCATTATGTCGTCAAAGAACACACATAGGAGATAAAGTCATTGACCCATGGTTGATGACATGTCTCAGATTGGCTCAACCATCAAGATAGCCATACCCAACGTTAACCTAGCTACCCATGAGCCTGCCGATCTTCCTCATATCACACGTGGACAGGTAACCTCCTGGCTTGCTCTAGTACTGGACGGCCTATACCTATAGCCCACAGCATGCATGCATTCATATCTATCTCCCCAGGGCCAAGCCCCTTCCTACTCCCTCCCTACACCCAAATTAACCTTTAGCCCCCACAGCTAGGCAGTCGGAAAATAAACGAGACAGACTTCACTGTGTTTCTGATCGAGGGCAAGCACACTCGTTGTGACATTCTCTGGCAAGATGGGACAGTGGAACCAGATATGCCGTCTACCGCCCTGAGACCGTTTTATTATAAGTATGTCTACCTCCATCACACTCCACCCTTTTCATCTCTCTGCTTAGGGCCATGCCCTGTAGGAATAGATTGGCTCGGTTTCCTATAAGGTAATAGGAGAGAGACGAGCTCCAAGAATGGGACCTGGGCCTATTATGGGCATATTGGTTATTTGGTGTAGTCGATATATAACTTGATATTTGTTCATATATATGCAATATACTAGATATATCCTGAAAAGGTCTCATTCTTTGCAGTGACGACATGTTCTTCCCTGGTGATTACGTCACTATGCCTAGTGATGACTCGACAAAACCGGATGATGTAAGCTAACGTAATATTAGCGTGGGGAGAGAGAGAAGTGGGTGTATGTATGCGTGGGTATTGCAGAAATCAATGAACATTACTCGTGTAAGAACGTAAATGAGAGTACGATAATGAATATTTATTGAGAAGGTAGCAAAGGGTGAAACATATGCATGTGGCAGGGAGAGGTATATGATAGGGAGTCACTGATCTGGCTGGTATTACTATTGGTATTGGTGCATACATTATACTTGATAAAAGGGGTATCTGCCTGGTGGCACGGGATGTGCTTAAGGGGCCCTTGGCTTACTGCTACCATGGATCTTGTTAGTGCGCACTAATCTAATGAATGCATCTTTTTGGATGTTGGTTTAATGCTCACGTACCCATTATGTTTGCTTGATTCATATACAACACTACTGTCTGACTGAGAAGGGACTGTTATATTGTAGTTAAGGTTAGATACTTGGACCACTCGCTCATGATTATTGGTGGTTGGTCATGTATTGTAATAGATAATATTCATAATCCCGCCCACTACGTCACTACTGACAGTATTATATGAATGTGTGTGCATATGTATGTATGTATGTATGTTTTTACACAGCGACTTGGTGTGGTGTGGAAGTGTGAGAATAGTACATGTCTGGTGTACTGGATGGAAGACACGTGTACAGCCGAGAAGGACTACATGCAGGATCTGGACTTTGCTAGAGGCATAGACCTGCTCTTAGAGGCTGCAGAGACCTACAAGTTAAAGGTGGGTCCAGAGAACATGTAGCTATGATAAACATGGAAAAAGAGAGGTATATCCATAGCATAATAAGGGAGAGAATGGGTTATAGATAACAGTGAAAGATAGGCCTGAGTGGCTAGAGGTCAACGCGTATTCTCTCCTGTGCTACAGCCTACCTCTATATAGACCCATATATCCCTACTACCCTCCCTATATACAGGTGGCCAAATACAGCGTGTATGACCTCACGAGTCACCCTGACTACCACTTTGCCCTCAACGATGTTGTCATACGAATGGGCAGTGATGTGATTCCTGGCCAATCAAACGGCGATGCCTTTGATACCATAGATACCATGGACGATGCACGGTGGGTAGGACAGGTCCACTCTCACATGGCAGATGGATCACTGTGTATTACCTGGCTGGACGATACCATGACCTGTGTGGCGCCCACAGCCGTCTATAAAGTACTGTCCTCCCTTGATGGTCCTCACTGACCCCCTCACCCACCTGTGTCTTTTTTCTAACTACTTTATTTTTGGTTTCTCCTTCCTTCTCCTCCCCACTGCCTACCTAGACCCACACCAACTATTTAATATTCTTATTGGTTTTTCGTCTCTAGTCCCATGTTATCTATTTCCCACTGTAAGTAAGTACACTGCACTTTTGGCCTATTGCTGCGACAGGCTCTCTCTTGACACCCCCCACTCCTGTGCCTATCTCTTTGCAATACACGGGACTACCATGGGTGTATTACGCCTAATTAGAGGTATATTACTCAGTGAGGAGGGCATGAGGTCAAAGCCCACTGGGCCCACCTATCTAACCCCCATCATAACCTCTAGGTGGAAGAGGATAATGATTATGAAGCCAATGACCACGAGGTAGGGGAGGAAGGGTCAGATGCTGATTGGGTCACAGACGACAGTGAGAGGGAGGAGGCAGATGATTGGGTAGATGTAGAGGACGAGGGCGAAAAGGCAGATAATGGTTCACCAATTACAACCTCTCAACAGCCCCTATTGGTTAGTTGCCTAGAAACATCTGTGATACTCATAGGCTTTCCTCCTACCATTCCGAACATTGATTGGTTTCCACTTATTTTAACTAACATACATGACTATGTGGTGTGAGAACGATTGTACATAGCTTCAATCAGCATAGGTGTTTAAAACCTATCTGTTATTTAGTTATTAAGAATTAGCGGTTGGCCGATCATAATCCTACTAGGAGATTGGTTGTCACTAAGTCAACTCGTTTGACTTGATGTAATTTGATGAACTGTAATATGGTTAGCCTTATATCAAGATGGCGTAGGAGTGGGTGATGGCAGTATGACAGAGGAAAGGGTGGAAGTGGGTGGAAGTGGGTGGACGAGGGGCACCTTGTATGAGAGGGGGGCCACCTAGGGTGAGGTTGGGACTAACTATGATTGGTTTCTGTCGGCAGGTCCACCGTGCACGGGCTACATGTACAGAGAGTAAGGGCTCTACCATCATGTCTCCTCCCACAGTTAGTGACCCCTTCTGGCTGCACGCTATATCTTTTCGTGCATTCTCCTACTCCTTCTTGTCTCTAATATGTTTCTCTCTCCGCCATGTTGCAGTTGTTTTTCCTTCTCCTCTCTAATTTCATATTGTTTTATTTTTTTTCATCAATTACCTGTTGTTTTCCCTGCTTTGTTCTTCTCTCATGTTCACAATTTTTTTTCCTCTTTCTCAACATAATTTTCAAAGAGAATAATAGGCATAATCACGAAAAGATGTGCTGAATAGTACGTCATACTCTATGCTTATTGGTCAATACATGAATGTATCCTTAATAGGGGCCAGTCTGTGTACAATATGTTTTTTGTTTAATCGGGTGCTATTATGGCTTCCTTTCTTCCCTGATATGTTTTCCTTCATCTTGAAGCCACTACTTCTGGTTGATTGTACCATGTTTTGAACATTCTCACATAGATTTATGAGAGGCCACAGGTATTGGTAGCTAGTGACTAGCAAACAACATATTGGAATATGTAGAAGATAATAGAATTGACTGTTAAGTAGATTGTAATTGGTATTTAATATATAACGGCCCTGTGCGTGGAAGTTTATGAAGATTGGAAGTAGTAATCACTACTGGAGCTGACCCTGGCACCCTAGTAGTGCCGACCCTATTAGATCAGACTGGTAGGTAGGGGGCTGCTACAGGCTACCGGTCAGTAAAACAGACTCAATACAGAAGCCAATCACAAGTCAAATGATAATTGTAGCTGTGACCTAACTGCCAATTACATAGGATAACGAAGGGCATGATATACCAGAGGGGTCTGAGGTGACCACATTGCCGCGTCATAAGGGGGAGAGTACCAGGGCTCAGTTCCCTTCCTTCCTGGTCCTAGAGCGGGTATGATCTGGCCTTTGGTTGAGAGAGTTATCTAGTAGACAATGATGGTGGCCTTACGTGTAGCTTGGTAGCTATAGGGTTCCTTCACAATAGGGAGTAGTGCTGAGGTCATAAATACCAAAGCTCACTGTTCGTGCGTTGTTACTATACCAACCAATTATATTGGTAGTCTTCCCCTAGGGCTAGATCATATATTTCCCTTTCACGCCATAAAATTCTAACCCTGACCACCCATACATCTGTTAATTACGTGCTTATTCTGGTAATGGGTTGGGTACAGCGCATACTGGTATATAGGGCGCAAGTGTATAATTATGATGGTTTTACACGGGCACTTGATATCAGACTGGTGTGGAAAATATACGCTTTAGATATTGGATTTTGTTGGATGATTATCAGGAGTCCTAGTAGGTCTCCCTAGAATTACTAAACATCCGTCAGGGGGGACATTGGGAGAGAGGGGCTAGGGTAAGAAATGAGTCAATTGGGTCGGTATTTATAATAACATAGCCGATGACTTTTGATGGACCCCCCCCCCAGACCCCGTCTACTGTACACTACTTGTCCTTGGCTACCCCCTCTGCCCCCTTGGCTCCCCAGTTCATCTCTGTCCTTCGTAAGGAGTATAAGCTCTTGACCTCCTGTTTGCCGGAGGGCATTCAAATTAGGACGTATGAGGTACATCCCCTTCCCCCTTGATAGCCGAGCTACCTCTATCATACGTACACACACCTACACCCTCTCTTGATGCTCTTTTCTATATGCGTTTAGGTGTAAATATTGTTTGTATACCTCACTTTAATCTGATCACATCATTTAATGGGCGGGTGCGATTGGAGAAAGAGAGAAGAAGCATGGAAAGACAGCTCAGAAGGAGAAGAAAGAGGACAGGGTAGCACTTAACGAATGTAGTTTTCATTACATATAGGCTGGCTAAATCAAGGAATGGATACCTGACTCTGTTTTTACCACAGGACCACATAGAACTGTTTAGTGTGCTTATCTTTGGGCCCGACGACACGCCATATAAAGGAAATGTATTTGTATTTGATCTCCAGGTAGGTGTGGTGCTTTAAATGCGCTGCTTGTGCTAAGAGGTTAACTCCGGGGGCTATACTAATACATAGTTATCCTTGCCTGGAGCTTAAGACATTGCTCAGATAAACATGTTTATTGACTTGTGGTGTGTGTATATTTCTTATTCGCTACGTACGTGATTTTCTAATAATGACTCATTCTATTGTTTTCTTTTCATATTTTGCCACACAAAGCATTATATTATTGTCATTGTAAGGATGTGTATAATCGCATACCATACTGTATGATAGGAATTTGCTAATATGCATACCTTTATCTCTGTTGACCTGTTTCACACCTCTAGTTGCCCCCTACCTATCCATCTGTGCCTCCCAACGCCTACTATCATTCTCGCTGCACTGGCAAGCTTAACCCTAACCTCTATGAGGACGGAAAGGTAAAGATCCTGGTCAATATACATGGGTATATGTGTATGTAGATAGGGCCTCGTGTTTCATGTATAGAGAGTTAGGATATATCAGGCTGCTTCGCCCCTTTAGTCCCAGGTCAGGTATAGATTATAATTATACAGTAATTTGAAGGTATGTTGAATTGGTTAAGGTTGATTTAGTACTGGTTGGCCCCTATAGGCCCAATGGGAGAGAGAATACAGCCCCTCATTGGTGTAGGAGAGATTAGATTAATCTTTGTGATGGCATTGGGAGTTAATGTGGATGCTGGGGGAATGAAGATGAGGCAGAGTTCCCTAACAACCATGAGCCTATGGCTAACCAACCATTGGGGGGCTGCAGATCTGTTTGAGCCTTCTGGGAACCTGGGCTGGGAAAGGGGCGGAGGTGTGGGGGCCCCATTCCAATTTACTACAGGTACATATATTATATATTTGTATGTGGTTTTATATGTGCCTCTGTACCATATACATACTGCGTATCGTTGTATGTGTCCCCCCCCCACCATTCATTGTGCTCCATGCTTTTTTTTCCGGATATATTGATATATTGCTGATGTGCTGGAAGGGTTGACCCCAGGCGTTTATAGTGACGTCATTATACTACGTGATCATTGGTGGGGAATCATGCACCAAATGCATAATATCGGATGATCATCGGCTATGATGCTACTTACGCAATGCATTCGGCTAGCCAATCATATAATGATGTTGCACACTACGTGCACCAATAACACTAGGGAGTGGGGGGCACAGCTGGTAGTCAGCCTACAGGCACTAGTCCTAACTAAAGATCCCTACTATAATGAGGCTGGCTACGAACGACAACGTGGCATGAATGATGTCAGTGCTGCCATCCTCCTCATGCCTTTGTCCATGCTTGCCCTTACACCTATTGTACTGCTCTCCTATCAACCCATACATTCCTTTCTATTTATATGCAACTTTTTTTTATTCTGTCCCCACATATCTTTTGATTATAGGTATAATATTATTCAATGGATCTGGAAGATGGATGTATGTAACTATGTGCAATGATGCTACGTAGAGGTTTCACACGGTAGTACCAAGGATACAGAATACCGTCAAAATACTATAGTACTTTAATAGCTAACTACATGGTCTTTGTGTCTGCTCCACTATGTTTCTCCTTCTCACCCACTTTCTACCTCGTTATATCTCTCCTCTCCCCTTATCTATGCAGGCTAACGAGAGTTCACGACAGTACAATGAGAGTGTTGTGCTGCGATCCCTGCAGGCCATGGAGTCCTGGGCCAGACACCCTGCTGAGGCATTCCACCATGAAATTCTCACCCACTTTAGCAATAACAAGTAAGAATGACAAACGGCTGCTCTACAGAGGCGGGCATTACACCCCACATCGTCCAGTTGGCTGAATAGCTTATGTGTGCGCACATGTTTGCGGAGAAGTTTCCATGTGTCTAATAACTAGAAAGTGGTAGTTCTTATTGCATTGATATTGCCTCTATATACTAGCTTATGGATATGTTTTGGTAGGAAACTATGTCTATTAAAGTAAATGTGGGGGTGGGTAATACCCTGGTTATTATGTAGGTTGTTTTGGGGCTCTATGGCTACCTCTTTAACCAGGGCAGTTTAATGTTTAATGTAAATCTGTGTAGATGGAACTACAATGTTGTGTATGTTGGTGTATGGGTTGAGTGGTGATGTTTAAAAGTACGTACATATGACGTGCTCCTAAACGGATTCGCATTGGAAGGTTGATGGGAAATAGGTTAAATGGGAATAGAGTAGACAACTAGGGAGTGGTCGGGGATGGCTATATGCACGTGGCTATGGGGCAGGGGAGAAGCGGTGTTTGTGGTAGGAATGGAGGGTGACTTATAATACGTCAATACACAGAGATAGCATTCTACGCTACTGCCAGGCCCTCCTGGGTTCTGAGGACAGGCCTGGAAATATGACAAGCCCTCAACCAATGGGCCACACTCATCCCTCTGTAGACCAATCCAGCGCTTTCTCATCCCTTCCTGCAATCGTGCCCACCAATGACATGCAATTAATGGGTAGTGGGAAGGAATTAGTATTGGACCAACCAGGTGTTGCACCAGAGGTGACCATCACCTTCCCTCTGTTTCCTGTGTCCACAGGCTTTAAAATGTCTCTTGAGAAAATAACCAATAGGCTGCGATCCTCCTTTGATATATTGCCACTTCCTGACCAATAGACTGGGGGCATGGAGTGATGACGTGCCAATCTATATCCACTGCATGTCATTACCTGCACATAGGTGATTGGGCTATTTTTGTACATGAGCGTTCCTGGTGTGATGAGATACGCATATATACATACTATCATACGATCATATTATCATACAGAACGCGTTCTTGTGTCGATTATAATCTAGTGCCGTCTATGTTTAGTAGTTGCAACCCTACCTACAAACACATTACTTTATGGCTGGAAAATAAGATATTGAGACTTTCTTATTGGATAGTGGCTTTGTCTTTTATTCTTTGATTGGTAGGTGCCGTTTTAAGCGAATGTTTTTTTTATGTTTATCACGAAAACCTTTAGTAACGTGAGCTATAATTGTCCTCATGCAATAATTTTATCATTGTAAATGTACCATAAATAAAATAAATAAACCCCTTTCCATTTTTTGCAATTGGATATAACGGAGTGGATCCAGTCTGGACCCATATCAAGTAGCGCGACTATATGAATATGGCATGGCATTATTGTGGATACATAGGAGGCTAGCACAGCATTCAAGGCAGGCCTTGCAGAGACAGTGCATGGGTAAGGATGCACAGTATGGGCACTGGATACACCCTAGGTGACCTCTACTACCATGTATGTATGTCCTGTTTTCCTTGTAGATATCTAATAATGACTATATTGGTAGGCCCATGTCCTCTACAATTCCAGTTCCACCGCGTTTACACTTAAATCCCGATAATATATAGTGATAATATATAGTGCCGACTACACCTTACCCACTGCTTGGCATCCAGTGGCTTGGTGTGGTATTACACTGTCATCATATCCACGACAGAGTTCTTTATTACTTTCTTTCAAAAATCAAACCCAGTAGCATAAAACCAAAACTACAAAAGAAAATTGGTAGCATTTTTTTTTTTCATAAATAAACCATTTAGTAAAAGAATCAGAGTGGTCGAGGTAATATATACTGCAACAAAAGATATCTAATATATTCAGTCACGTAGACATAATACATATGGCACTGCCATGGACGCCATAATGACTGAACGACCCATTGAAATACTGGGTGTACGAATATGTATGCCTAAGTATCATCTGTAAGGGTGTTGTTATTCCTTATCCGTACACATTATCTATTGTTACATTAAGATAAAACAAATTAGTGATTGCATGGTAGTGCCTGGGTGGCAAGGTATACAGATAGGACAATCCCTGGCCAGATACACAACACTATAGGTGGCCTAACTGTATACACTCCAGGATTATTATACAGATACCTATCGGGGATGATAGCAGCGGGGCTTTATAGTTATGGCACACGCCTTATGACACACGACCTACAAGTGCCTTTCTAGTCCACTTTGACATTTTGGTAGATTTTCCGGACAAAGTAGCTGGAACCAATGTGGCCAATAGCACCTGTTAAATAAAACCAACACGTCATACACCTTGATTATTATATCCAAGTAAAACTGGATGTATTGGTATCGCTTATAAAAAATATTAAAAACTGAAATAGTATATCATTCCTTCAGCCTACAGACGTAGATGGGTATTCATGACTACGCAATTCATATGTACATATGGGGCTAGCTACCCAATGCTCATTCAATAATACGGTGACTTGATTGGACAACTTGCGCCAATTATAAGATGGTTAAAGCCAACATATTATTTATCCAATAAACTGATCCCACCAACTTAATCATGCGATTTTAACATCAAAATGTTCCAATGAAAATTCGAGTATAAAAATTAGCATTGCTGCATTCTGAATGGATAACAGTTAAAGATAGCCAATAAATGAATAGCAAGGTGGCTATGTCATATAGTTCAATCTATCAATCAATCATAATATAATCATATGATGAGGCTCTAGTAAAACTCTGGAATATGAGGCCACACCTTCCCTAATTTGTGATTGGTAAATAGCCAATATCTAGCATATGACCCCCTTGCCAATACAAAGAAGCCAAGAGGGGGTGCAAATTAAAGTGCAAAGAACTTATATTATAATCCTGCCAACCATGTGAAAGAGTAAATAACAATAATAAAATAAAAATAAAAAAGTATAAAACAGTATACCAAACCATAACCAAATATATGAAGACGTAAAGGATATATAGGTATATAAAAATATAATATTTAACAACGTTTAAAAGCATCTGCAAACAAACAGCAAAAAAACAAACAATAAAATAATATGGCATCAAGCAGTCAAATAAGGAAAAAACAGGAGGACGTCGTACCTGTCATGGTGCCCAGGCCTATACAGAGTACTAAAGTATAGCCAAAGTAGAAAGTAGTTTGGAAGAACCCATACATCCTATACACAGGGGGGTCAGGGTTGGTTACCACCATTGATTGTATGGCTACACCGTGGGATTAGTTGGCGTAGGGAGCAGAATAAGGCGAGATAAATATAGGGATGAGAAGGAAAAATGCAGGGCAGGCCCATGACAACCATGGCATACTAAATAAACCTAGCCCCTCGGACAAGATGCGTGAAATGGGAAGAAGAAAAAGAGAGTAAGAGACAGATTGGCACTCACTTGGTCTTGTAAATGTAGTAGTATATAGAATACATGAACACATAGAAGCCCGTAGATGCGGCCGAGGCAAAGCTAGTCCACCACCTACATAGTAATTGGTCAATCCTGTAATCCATTGGTGTGCCATGCATGTCCAAACATAGGCATTTTTTAAAGCAGAGGTGCACAGTGTATGTACATATACTATCACTGCCACTATTGGCTGCAAGTCACATGGGTAAGGCATACCAGATGTATAATAGTTATAATATATACCATCTATAGTCCTCGGCGTTGAGCAGGAAATAGATGCAGACAATATCCACACAGACTGTTACTACGACCAGGATGGTTAACACCAGAGCCATGAAGCCATAGACATAGTAAATCTTGTAGGCCCAGAAGGAGGTGAAGATAAAGTACATCTCAATAAAGATAGAGCCAAAGGGCAGGATGCCACCCATGAGGCTGATCATGATGGGGGCCATGTACCTGTGAGAAAGAGGAAAGAGAGGTGAGAAAAGGGTGTGGCATGCATAGGCCACCTGGCAACAACCTAATATTCGTATAACCTCGCAGACGCACATGGATATATATATGTATGTGTGTGTGTGTACGTAACCAAGGATACGCGTATATGTGTATATCTGTGTGCATGTAGGCATAAGGGAGGCTTTGTACCATTTTTTCTCAGGTATTTGCCTGGGTACCGGGTTAATACGACAGGGGAGATTGGATTGGCCTGCTAGGTTACGGCCCGCGAGAGTGCCAATCAGAGTGAGGGGTAGAATAATGAATAGGCCAATTGCAGTCACAGAAAGCTGTGTATGTATGTATGTATGTATGCATGTATGGGTATACGTATTTGGGGTAAACAAGAGTTTAAGGTGAGAAGGATAACCAAACAGCTAATTCCGCCCCCTCCCTACAGCAGTAACTATTGGCCATAGAATCGGTGACGTCCTATTCATCTCCCGAAGACCTTTTAACAGTAGGCTGTTTTATATAAACCAATTAATATACGACATTGTCTCAGACATTGCACATCCTACTTTGTATGGGTCAGAGGCACACATACAGAGAAAGAGAGAGAAAGAGAGGGCTAGGACAGCAGGGGGGGGGGCGAGTAGGCTGACCACGACCACGCTTACCATGGTAGAAAAGGGTATGGCACGGGCAGAGTTGTACGAGATGGCGACAAAGTTAATGAGGAAATTGACACCACATATTACACTAGGGAATAGGGAGGCCTGTACTATCAACTGCTTAATCCAATTCTTGCCTGTATATGTGTGTATATAAATCCGTATATGTATGTGTAGTATGTGTACGCATATGGAGATATAAGTATGTGTAGAAGGTTGAGGGTGGATGTACGTGTGAATACATGTGTATTGCATTACAGTAACATGTGGACCCCCAGGGGCCATCCCTGCCATTTACACCTACAGTGTGATCCTTTCTCTCCCTAATACCTCCTCATCTACCCTACACACAGAGGTGGTTATAAAATAGGAACCCATATTTGATTCTAGTTGACAGTATTCTATTGGCCCTATGGTACGCAGGTAGCCAATGGACTCACCCTGTAGGCGGGAATATAAGCCTCCTCCTATATAGCCCCCCACTACGGAAGTGGCGGCGTACACGAAGATGGCCGCCGTTAATAGCTCACCACGGCTAAAGATAAAGAAAGATGGGGTTGTGTTAGTAGGGCGAAAATAAAAAGGAAAAAAGAAAATGAATTGGAAACATGAAAAGAGAAAAGGGTGTACATAATCATTGACACAAGGAGGAGGGAAGAGAACCAAGAATATCAATAGAAGGAGAGGAGAGAGAAGGAAGAGAGAGGAGAGAGAGGATAGAGGACAGCCCACTCACCCCTCATAGAAGTCGCCCACCATGGCACACCCGATAGTAATCATAGCAGCAAATGTGAGGTGTGACCCTGTGCCAATCAGTGATGCAAACAGCATACGACAAGCAGGTGGTCGGAACACATCCGAGTGAACCTGCTTCCATCCATACTCGTCCCCTAAATCACGTTCCTGGTCCCATCCCCTCATCAGTGTACATGAGATAGCCTATAGTACCTGTGTCTCTCTGTGTCTCTATGTATATGTGTCGATACATATATATGCCTGATTGCATCCAGCCGCAACCATAAACATATATATGACTGGATATATTTGCATGTTGGAGTACAGTCAATGCATAAAGTCATGAACGTTACTACACATATAATGTATACATAAACCTGTACCCTGCAGGCACGCCCACGGACCTATTTGCCCATAGTTTCCATATATATATATATATATATATCTTCCTATCGCTTACCATATCGTCCAAGTCCTCCACCTTGCTATATCGTGCATAATCACGATGTAGGGTGCGCATAAGAATCATAGTTACCAACCCCACCAAGAAAATAATCATCATGAATGAGTTGAAAATTGAGAACCAATGAATCTGGGGGTAGGGGCATATGAGCATATATATCAGCCAGTAGGGAGTGATTAATGTGCACTGGTGAGGGGTATTGACTGGTACCTTGTAACAGCAATAGATAGCGTCTGATTAGATAGATCAATAATAGACAATAATTGGGGTAGAGTAGACCACAGTAAGGTGGGATCATCCAGGAATAACAACCAAACAAAAGGACAAGAAAGGGGGACAAAAGAGAGATGGGAGGTAGACGGGGGTAAGCAATGCCAACTTTATGTTTGAAGAAGGTCGGGTCCAGGAACTTCTCAAAGCGATTTTCAAATCTGA
>NAOQ01000041.1:118889-135960 GCA_002751075.1 Ichthyophonus hoferi | reverse complement strand
GGGGCGTGGTTTTATGTACTTCATTCTCTTATAATTGTATCTTGAGGCAAACTATGTATTCCTCTGTTTATCAGGCTTGTGTTTATATGTGGCTGTATATAATCTATGTTCCCCTTGGCAGTAAGATGGTATAGGTTGCCCCAGCCCTATGTTGCAATATCCTACAAAAATCTCTCTCCCCTTCGTCCTTTCTTTATGCGGATATGATTGAATACGTAAATTATGGAGAAAGAGCTAGGCGTGTGAGCAATTGATTAAATTGTGGGAGGAAGATGGGAATGCATTATCAGTGTATGTAGGACTATGGGTGAGAGGCTCCATCGTGCTGATGTCACACTCCTCTTTTCATATCTATGTAGTACTTTTTTCTAGCTATTGGTAGGCCTCATATCAGCACAGACACTACCTAGTAGAAAGTGTTGGTATATGCATCTATGAGACTTTGTGCGCTTCCATATATCTCATTCTTGTTACTCATATCTGTACAAGTATTGACCAAGACCCAGGGAGCTGTACTTACATGGTCACCCTGGCAGTATGGCAAGGAAAAATAGGTGTATGTTTCCTGTCTGTTGTGGTACGGACCCACTACATTCATCCATACCACTACCTGCTCCTTATCTTTATACTGTGGGGAGGGATTGGTTGAGATCAAAATAGATGAGACACAATTGGTTACCCCCACTGTAAGCATTCAACACAGATTTTAAAGGGGCTGTCGTATCCTGTAAGCACCCTGAAGAGTTGAGGGAGAAGGATAAAGGGTGAAGGGGAGATAAACTTGTTGAAAATGACCAAAAAAGGAAAGGATTAAGAAATCCGTCTTTTTTGGTCAGACTACTCCTGTGTGTGCATTTATTTGTGCAGGGGCAGGAAGAGACAGGTTAAGAGAGGGAATCGATGCCATGGCACCGAAGTAATATATTGATTGTGTTAATATGTCCGCCTAATAGCACCATCCACAAGTATGGTTCTTTGATCTGTACAGTATAAGTCTACCTATGTTCCAGCTCCAACGTGCCCTACCCTACTGGTTACTTGAACAAGAAGTCATATTAGTACTTACCCTGTGACTGTGTTCATCCGCAACTACTGTGTTTTGTACAATACTGGCGCTCAGGCTAACAAGTGCCAGCAGTAAGCTACAAACCTTCATTTTGTTATATGGTAGTATTAACTACCCGTTAATATTTTTTTAATACCACTAGCGTTTTTTGTTTTTTATTGTTTATTGTTGTTCACTGATAATATTAATCTTGGTTGGTGGTTGGTGGTTAACAGTTGGTAGGGATTGTTGAAAAGAAAATCTACATAACTTATCATACTTATGACGTCAATATGGACTCATCCGGCTCAATGGATCAGATGTACACATTATACCAAGTCACAGGACTTCATAGGCGGGCTGCTTATGCTCCAAAGCATATGAACTGAATACACTGATTACAAATGGCTAGGTGGATTATTTCACCTAGCATAATAAATATAAAAAAGAAATATGAAAAGAACTTTAACATGGTAACTACATAGCTGTTGGCTTGTGAAGTGTTTTCGGCATTCGAGGATCGTAGATTTTAATAGAATTACCAGGTTTTGTAACCATGATAAGCTATTTAAGCTTTCTCTGCTACCATGTTGGGAATAAGAAGTAGACAAAAGCGCTCCTGTAACCTATATTTGCTTATAAGGATAGATAATACCAAATTAGAGGGCATTCTAACGTGTCCCTTTGCATACAAGAAGTACCGATATGCCAAGACACTTTTTATTGTTATTATGCAAGTCAGCAGGACTTGTCATAAGCAGGATGCCTAAACTATGTGCCATCTGAACCTTAAAACGTATTATCATACTATATATCCGACTATTGGACAATGGTGCAAAGGATGGCCCCATCACAAAGCAGTGATTAGCTATTTTAAATTAAATCAATGAGGGAGCAGAGCGTGTTAAGAGCGCGTTAAATTAACTTGGGAACAACACGGAAACTGCGATTTCGTTTCGGTTTGAAACCAGTTTTTAAAGTTTTTTCTCTCAAGGGCTACCGCTCCAAAACCCCTGCTTTTTTATTAAAAAATTTCCATAATTTCTAACCATATTCTAGAACATAAATCCTAAACCCTAAACCTAACCTGGACCCCAGGTCAGGTTCAGGGTTTGGATTTGGCTTAGAGAGGTGGAGTTCTTTAATAAGCCATAAACGATAGCTGGCAAATACAATGTTATATACTATTATACATTATTACTGCACGCATATAGACATTATTCGGGTAGAATTGGTTTATTATATCGGCACGCGGAAGTACTAGAAGTAACTATCATAGAGCTACCCCCGTTGGTATTTCAATGTCTTGAGAGCTCTGGCAGAGATCGTACAATACTTAGTGCACGTGCACAATTAATACTATTCAAACTCGGGGAGGGCTGACTATTATTTATTGTTTAGTAGATTGTAGTTAACCAACCACAATACAACGCATAACTAGAACCTCTAGTAAGTATAAAAGGTTCAGCCGTCTCATCATTTATTAATGGTTTTAATCACCGAAAAAAAAAAAAACCAGCCTGGTCTTCCACAAAGTATTGCAAATACTAAATAATTCGAGTTTTTGGTGAGCATCCTAAAAGACTCCATGCCATTGGCCTAAACCCAAGATGTCCTTGGGAGCCTCCAATGCAGGCAATTACCATCTTAAATACCTACACGAGCAGACACATTTCGAGACCACTGTCAGAGCGACCAATCTGAGTACCGTATCTTTGCCGATTAAAAAATATCAGAACAAGCAGCTTCATTATTCTCTTAATGGTCTAGAATTACTTCACTTGGAATATCTCAAGACACAGCTTAGCAGAAGGAGAAACTAACGATATAAGAAGGGAGTCCTTAATAATATATATAGACATTAATATAGATAGATTTAATATTAATCACATCCATAATAAACTGCCTGTGGGTTTGAACACAGATAATAGAATTTCCAATAATGATCACAAATTTACGTTGTGGAAATGTACATTAGCCAAGGCTGACCTGGCATTGATCTATCAGCCGGCATTCAAGCTATTGATGCACTGAGTGGCAATTGCTGTTGTTGCTATACAGCCCTTTTCGGTGTATATAAAAGGCTAGAAAATGCTTTGTGGCTTCATAGGACAAGTCAACTAAGGTCATATTAGAATCACTGAAGTCATTAGTTTGAGCTGTGTATAACCCTTCTATTTTTTAGCATGTTGACATGTAGTAGAGTTAATCAAAGGTGTCATCGTTCAGCCAATGGAAAGCATGACATAACTATATTGATGGACCTATGTTAAGTAAACGTTAAGTGAACCAACATGTTGGTTCAAAGTTAATTGGCTTAGTTAAGGGTTCTATATCAGACCAAATGCGTATATATTTGTTATTAAGTAATAAGTACCTGGAGATAGACCAGTGATAAAACAATAGCAGATCATCTTTAATATTCTTTTCATGTCTGCTGCTATTGAACAAACATTGGATAAGTCTGGTCTTTTTACTGTGCTTAATTAGCCAATTATTCCGAATAGATTGGGTATAAGCATAAAATCAATCGTAATCAATTATAACTCGTACTATTACTATATATATTATATGTGCAATGGCATCATGCCTAGACATACATGCTGGAATTGAACATGACCATACGTACATGTGAATAGAATTCTAATATCTTCATAGGAATATTATGCCACTTAATATGTATCACTGTTTAGCTGCTTACAGTACGAGAGGTTTCCAGTTTTAATGCTGCAAAACAAATTGCAGACTACACAAATACGCAAGCAATTATTTTTAGAGAAAAACTGCATTAGATAGATCCATCATACTTATTTTTAATGGGGCATAAGTCAATTACACCATTCCATGCCATTGGCAAATAACACAATACTTTCAAGCTATCATCATCAAACCTTATTATCAGATTGGAGCAGGTGATAGTTGTATTAAACGATATATATGCCATTGTCTGAAAAGGACTGAGGTAGAGTGGGGCACGGTCAGATGACACAAAGAGTATTCATCAACCATTCATAAGCAATAGTAACACATTCATCCTCAAAAATAGGACCGTCATTGGTCCCGAGTGAAGGAAATTAACTGCTCTTATACGCTCAGCTTAGCATTCCACAGTCCATCGTTAAGATAATGGACATTTTCCACTCCAGGACCCTTGTTAATTTTAGAACTGTAGGAGGTAAGTTAGTAAAGAGCAGCCGACAGCTGGAGTGAGAATGTGGCATACATGCGTCAAGGAAGAATCTCCTCTACAAGTATGTACAGGTGTGACTTGCCCAAGTCAACCATGCCAAGTGTTCATTGACACCATGGTCACCTTAGATCTTGCCATATTGTATATGAGGCAGTGAAGGGAAGTCATACAGGTGATCTATGATGCAAGTAATAACATAATATTTCTTGAGTGGGATAGGTAAGAGGGCGAGGGCATTCATACAAGATGCATAGGTTCGATATGGGTGTGCCTGGGTACATCCATAAATATCTTAGTTTACATTATAGATCAGAAGGTAGAAAGACAAGGCATGAGGAGTAGAGAGAAGCACCCAATGCCTACTTACATGTCATCTGATGACATCATCATCCTTCCAATGGCTAGAGGATGCTCTTTTCCCTCGGCAATGATGCCGTATAACCAGTCAAGGAATACCAACAATCAGCAGCGATATTTATCCCCTACCTTATTCCAAGTCTAATCGATGTGCATGCAGACATACAACATATATACGAATAGAAATACTGTAATACCAGAAACAATCTGTCCCTCCACCAACACCCTAATATCTCACTAGTACACCCACAGTTCAGCCTGTATTATATTTTACCCTTCTATCTACCCTCATCCTGATAGTATAACGCATTGCAGCAGACTTTATATAAATATGCCCAAGTCAATGACAAGAACACTACAAAGAACAGGAAGCAAGTACATACAAGGGGCGGATAAAATAATGTAATACCAACATAAATAGACAAATCGGGATAGAGAAGGATAGATGGAAAGAACATAACCAAAGGAGGAGAAACAGAATGAGAGAAAGAAGAAATGTATATGCACATGAAGACTTTGTGGTAATACGAATATGGTGTAAATAAACATGGGCAGAGAAAGAATAGGTAAAGAATAGGCACACATAACAGCATTCCAAGAGATAAGTGACAAGAGTGATTCACAGTGAACTATGAAGGGATATGACAGGGAAGTCCACGGGAGCATCTACTAGCTTGGCACCGGGGGAGGTCAGGCCAGGGCACATGATATTAGCACCACTGTAGGTAGCACCTTGTTAGCAGATGTCTCAGATGTGCCTTTGCTTTCTATCCATGCAGGGCTATCCTAGACTACATCGTCACTTCATCGTCTATCCGGTCACTTTGCAAACACGTCAATACAATGACCTTAGACACTGGCACACTCCCAAGTATCTTATAGATTGTCATTACTATCTGAAACAGTAATAGCCAATACTCATGTCCCATATGGGAGGAAGGAAACTTGGCACTAAAATAGTCAATGTTGATAACGTAGCAACACAAAAAAACAAAATATAATTATACAGAGATAACTAAAGTGAGCTGGGTGTGTATAACCATCATCTGGTCCATAATCGTTCAAATAAGATTTGCATACTTATATATAAAGATTAATATGCTCCATACGGCATGGCGTTTATTCAGGAATATGCTGCATGAGCAAGCAATATCTATAAAAAAAAGAACACTGGTCTGGCTACAAAGAGTGAGAGTGAAGTACTAGGAGATAGAGAGATGGTTCAGCCAATAGAAACACCAATACAAGCCACATTTAGATCGTTCATCAATGGAAAGCCAGCCAATTACCCAGACTACTTACCTAAGGACAAACTTGATAGCACCCTTATCTACCTGTTGTAGAACCATCATGTTGGGGTCTGTAGGATATCAATCAATGAGCAAACGAGAGGCGCTTGGTCTTGGTTTGCTCAAGGATACGCATACAAAATATTATCCAATCAAACCTGATTCCAATTTATTGACAGTACGAGATGTAGCTTTGATTATACAAAGGCCATAGAGTAGAGGAGGGAAGCAAGATGGCAGACAAAAGGATATAGACACAAGAAAGTAAGGAAGAGAGGTGTAGAGTGGTATGATGCGTCATGGGCCAATGACAAGGCTAATCACACCTTCCCATACCTAAAATTGACGGACACATAGACTATAATTCACATAGTATATAAACAGCGCAATCAAAATGTATGACTACACAGCGAGCAATGGCTTACACTTATGAAGCAGTCTGAGAGTAGGAAACCAAGGACCATCATGGTGGTTGAAGAAGGTGAGTTCATTGTTGATAAGGAGTAGCTGGATTCTGTCATGACTGAATCCCACCGGTTAGATTACATAGCAGCCAGACCTACCATATGGTCCTCTCTCACCACATCGCCTTTTCTCTTTGTTCTTACTAAAACACACATATACACAATACCCTCACAGATTTATCGGCCTATGTACACACTTCCTTTGGGTATGTCTTGTCTATTTATTAGCCTATCCTGTCCACCACCTTTGGCTGACAACCTAGGCTTTTCCTTATTTTCTGACCTTCTCACTCGTTTAGAAGTCAAATCAGTTATAACATCTTTTTATCGTATATATCCATGAACAGCCATGAGAGTGTCTATGTGCGTATGATTATTAGCTGTGCATACTTTTTTAACCAAAAGTGGCCAACAAATAAACAACCGGAGGATATAGTAAGAAGGGGAGAGCATAGAAAGTCTCTTACCATTTAACAATAAATAGGGGCAGCTTCTTAGGAAGGATGTCCTCTATATGCTCCTCTAGGTTGGGATATTGTTCAATAATCTTGGCACGTATGCCACGTTGGACAGACGATTTTGTCTGGGTAATCCCACTGACGGTCTCCTCCTTGCTAAATCTATTTATGCCACCCATCGTTAATATATGATTGCTAATCTCATAGAGCTTAATACAAAAAAAAAATCATAAAGCAAGCCCTGCCTAAGGTACAGAAACCATGCGCACCTGACTAAGCAAATAGAAAGGCAGACAGGTATATAGCACCATTTTGCCCATTTATCCACATAATTATGAAAAAATATCCTTTTCACTTTATACAAATCCTTTCTATCTACTTTTTTCTCTTTGATCCTGTGTGTTTGTACAAATACAAGTGCTCGGGCGGTCAAATTGGTCTCTTTCCCTTTCCCGGGGCTCCCCTTCTCTCATGATCTGGTTCTTTTTTCCGCATCCTAGTTCGGTACTGTTTATCTTTTTTTTTTCTCAATTCACTTTCATTCCAACTCTTCTTATTTTTCGCTGTATCTTACCCTATATACGTTAAATAATAACTTTTATCTATACTAGCATAATTCATAAAATAAACTATTCTTCCTCTGTTTACTCCTTCCCAATAGTCAGATCTTAAACACACAGCACCACCTGGTGGTTGCACACCAAGCTGTATAGTAGATGGGGAAAGAGGGAGAAAAATGTATTTTACTTTTTAAACATTTTTTTTCACAGGAGTTACTCAAGAGGGAAATATTTGGCCTAGGTATTATACACAACTGGCATTAATAAAACCAGGAGATGATGTTTGTAACACGCGCCGCACGTATAGTTTTACAAATATCTGTAGATTGCCTAATGCGGCCAAGGATCACACTTTATGACGTAACCGAACTGTCAGATTGCGGGACATGAGAAATTTAGAGACTGGCTTTTGCGGGATATGAGGGCAAACGCCCAAATATAGCAAGGACGACAGAGATGACACTAGAAAGTGAAAACAGGCATTCCTTTCCTAGGAAGACTGGCCAAGATTCAAGACAATCATATAAACAGACACTTAATTATATACTTTTACCCTGATTGTCTAGCTCGATGGCATATTTCTTGGAGGATCTTGGAGGTAGATTTTGCTCGAAATCATTGATCGAGGATAAAAGCAGTGGAGTGTTATTTTTTAATACATTGGCCCATTCATGGAAGATGTGGTGGGACAAGGAACATTTGGTTCAAGCCAATCATAGTATGGCAAAATGTGTAATCATTGGTTACCTTGTTGTGCGACTACACTTCATTTTGCCATATGACTGTATGCGGTGAAATAGAATCAGAAGAATAGTGCTCTGTCGGTTAACATAGTTGGGAAAACATTATTGATAATATAGAGTTCTGATTTATGGATACTGTTTAATTTTTTTTTAAAATAATGCATTTACAGGTCAAGACCCTCCAAGCCATTGTTTTTCTACAAGTTTACTTATTCAAATTGCATATTTAGAGTGCAAGTAAATGAATATAGCCTGAATTGATTTGACCCAAATGCTGTCAATTATTACAGTGGCAACTCCTTTTCACTTGAAGCTATTGACATGTTACAAAAACGGATATGTAGACGTACTAGGCTATCTCTCATTACCCGTTTTTATGATTAATTAGAGATTATGGAAATATAAAAATAAACAGTAAAAATATAAAATGTGACTAAACCTATAAAAGGCAGGATATCTAATTTTAATTCCTAAAAGGAAAAACTTACTGATATAACACAAACCAGAAATACTCGGAAAGGATAAAAAGGAACAAAAACAACTAATAATAAACAGGGATTAATGACGTTTAAACCATTATAAAACAAAAACTTGACTTTTCTTATATATATATTATCTTAATGATTAAAAGATACTTGTTCTGTATTCTATAATCATTGTATCTTTATTGTAATGTCTAGAGCAGAACTATCATTTGAGACTAAGCACCAGTGTTCTGAGAATCTTTCTCCTACTAACAACACTGAGAATTACTTAGTTACATTCAATTCCAACAACACACATTACATATATACTAATTTAGTACCTCTCACTGATAGAACACACTGCGCCATAAGCACTATCACACCCAAGTCATTAAGGCAAGAATACCTCCTCCAGTCATAGCTAAATACTACTACAACAAACAATTGGAGATAGACTCACTCAGCATATACGCCTGCCATTACGTTGCCTTCTACTGAAGGTGGATCAGCACTAAGTATTGTGTCTACTGCTAGCGCTAGCCCATCCGAAGATACTTCCATACAAAATTCAAATTACTATATATTGTATACCTTGAAAAATATCTGGTAGCATATTATGCCACCTAACTAGTTAATTAAAACCCTTTGTGGATGTAGCTTTGAATTGAGGCTTTTACCTCCTCTTTTTAAATTCCTAATCTATAAGCTCGTTGTACTATACTAGGAGGATAGTATTATGATAGTATGACTAGATTGATTAGATTGATCTAGATATTCATTAGGCTCATAGTACGCAGAATACTATAATCTATCATTGCCATGTATAGAGTGATGGTGGAAGGGGCGCACATTGACACACTTTTACTTTGACACACATTAGCTTATTAACGGCACGAATAGGTCCTAGCGGTAGATATACAAGCATACTGGTGGTCTTATATAAGTGTAGGTCAGGTCATTATGGGTCCAGGGAGAACACAGAGGAAAAGGAGACGGGCAAGGCTTTTCCCTCCGAATAGAACCGAAGGTGCCTAGGCCTCCTATTGTGTAGTCTGGGTTATAATCTCATTGGTTCTTAATCCTTTTCTCTCTTCTTTTGCTTTCTCTCTCTCATTAGCACACAAACATGGTTTCCTTTCTTTTTCTGTTGACCCGGATCTTCTTTCTTTCTGCACCCTCCAGCTCCATCAGCTCTTCCTCTCCGAATATTGTCTTTTTCCTCTCCCTTTCTCTTATACAATTATACAATAGCACTCATAAACTACCTTTAGTACGGGGCCCAAAAGTTTTTGTTTTTTTAATCAGCCTTCAGAACCACACCACTTTCTTACCTTGTGTGCTATGAGTTCTGCTAAGGGGATATGTTCCTTCTCTCTAGTTCTATCCAGGCTTCAGTAGGCAGGATGGTTTTAACCAAATGGTTTTTTAAATTAAAAACATTATTTCCTGTAGCATTTATTTTTTAATTAAATATGCGAATATGATAGGGAAGAGAGAGGAAATTGGTGGAGAAAGAGCATGTCCTTGCTATATTAGCCCTGGTCTTATAGGATGGGATTATAGTGTTGATTGATCCGGTCTATTTGAACTTCACCCGCTGGTTGCGATTGAATGGCCTGCCACACCACCCTATCATGTGCGCCAACTTTATAGGTAGGCTATTACTAAAGCTATGTGCTTTTCCCTTCCATCTTTGGTTTACTTTGACTGTCTTTGTTGTGTCCTAAGGCTGGCCTCTTGTAAGATGTATGGGAGAGGCCTATCCAGAGTAGGTTATTTGACCCTATAGTTTTGTTATTCCTGTAATGTTGAGTGTTGTTGTGGTCAAGGAGGTGGTCCCAGGCACTGTACTTTCCCTTTCTCTTGCCTGTATTCACTATCGGTTAACTCAAACACTATGCTATCTGGAAGGGTTATACAGTGAGACATGTATATGTAAAAAAAATAAGGGTTTGAGTTGTTATGGTGACGGATAAACTATATATAGCCACCGACGTACTGGATATATATGTATTATATGTGCTACTACTAATGCAGTGAACTGACTTGTATATCTTTCATTGGTTGTTTGTGGTTGCCACAGAAACGGGAAGGGGAGCTGCTGCTAAGCAACCAATCAAGGTGTGTTCATGGCTGGATATACATATATCTATTAGTAGGGCATTGGCCCTGGCAACCAATAGATGGGTCATTTAGGCACCATCCCTTCTGTGCCATCTCTCCTTCCACATACATCTTTTCGTACATACATAGATATAGATATGTATAAGCACACATTGGCACACCCCGCCACACTCATTGTGTGTTGCTGGTAATAGTACTATGTAAGCCTGGAAAGTCGAGGATTGAAATAATAAGTCAGGGAAGGTGTGAAATGCATAGCTTATATAGAGGGCAGGCAGGAGACTTGGTTGCCATGGTCCCTCGTCATCTTCTGATCACGACTGAGACCGTCAGCACCTCTGCATTAGGTCCCCTGTTGGCCAGGTAGGAAGTGAGCGTGGGTTCTCTTTGTCTAATGAATGAGGGATGTGACAAGAGAAATGCTATTGGCTCAGGGCTAATATGGGTAGTCTACAAGTTTAAAGAAGCTACTAAATTTTAAGTACAAAGAAGAGCACAATGTACCAATAAGCTGTGATATTTGAAATGAGCATATACCAATGTATGCCTTACTTGATCGCCCTTGTATGAGCTAATTATATATAATGATAAGATGAAGGTTAATGTG
Source organism: Ichthyophonus hoferi (assembly GCA_002751075.1). Classification (NCBI taxonomy): domain Eukaryota; class Ichthyosporea; order Ichthyophonida; family Ichthyophonidae; genus Ichthyophonus; species Ichthyophonus hoferi. The sequence continues at coordinate 124,659 of NAOQ01000041.1, read as the reverse complement.
TGCTGGTTGGCTAGAAGGAGTTGGCGTGATAATACCCCCGTAAGTGTATTTTAGAGTATGCATACTGGCCTTCCTGGGGGCTAAAAAGAGATATCTGTTATATGTGTATAGTACAACCCAGTCCACAGACAGTGAAGCAAGAGTAGCCCCTAACCCGGGGTTCATGCTAACACAGATACAAACCAAACTTGAGTGCAGTGCAATGGTTGGCTCTGTTTCTCCTGTGGCATCGATCAATGGGTCCCACCTCCTTTTATAGTCCGTACATTGCTGTACTGCCAGGTATGAAAGAGAGACATAAGATGATAGGAGATAGTGTTGCATATATATAGTCCAAGGGTTTGTATGTCTAATATTAGCTTAGATAAAGAGCTTTATACAGACCAATGAGCTATAACGTTTATTTATTTTAACTGATAGATCCATTCTATATGGGGGACGTGCATGGTTCCCCTGAGGCTGTCTTGAATAGATAATAAGCATGTTGAATGTTTCTATATTTAGTACGCAGATAATACAGGGTCTAGTTGTGATGTATATAGCTAGTAGATGACGGCTTTGTGTTGGTAGGACACAAGCCATTGGCTCAGGACGGAGATCAGGATGTTGTGAAGATAATAGGCCGGTAGGGGTTGGCCATGGTTGGCAGTACTGCATGACAGCTGACGGGCAGCACTGGGCCCCAGCAAGCTACACCACCCCCCTCTACTTCCAAGAGGATGAACTGTGTGCCTTACCTGGTCCCTGTCAAGGTATGAAAGAGACTGCAGTAGGAGGAGTATCTGTAGAGGGACCTATATTACTCTGTTGTGTTATGTAGGGCCATGAATCGGGTCAGGCATGCCCCGAGGTAGCACCTTGACCCTAGTGATTGGGTCATACAGTTATCTAGGCAGTTACTAAGTGGCTATTAGTATTGAATAATTACTTAATTATCTGGTTGTTAGGCAATCCTGTGGCTCTCTCTAGTTCTTTGTGCTCTGTGGCAACACGAAGATATATAGTGATGCCTCTAAGAGGCCTAGAGCTAACTGTAAACAATATAAACCTTTACCTGAGTGGTGCGAGTGAATTGCATTCTTAGTATCTATTTATGTTTCTCGGCCTAGTTTTTCCTTGTTACAGTCAATGAAACCTAGGGCCTAAAATGAGGTGGTAGGTAGATCTGTCATCTGACAAAGGTGCTTCGGACAGAGAGGGCACGGGCCAAGATAGAGGAACTACACGTCAATTTCCAACAGTCCAAGGGGTTTATTCTGGTGAGTACAACTGGTAGTAATTAATATATGATGATTGTTTCTTTTATACTGCTGCAATGCCACTGTGTGCCACTTTTTGTTTGCATGGAGTGAAATTCACTCTAGGGTAAAAGGGTAGACATGTGAGGAGATAGGCCTGGCATTGCAAGATGCAGGTATATGTTGATATGTATATTAAGCTGATTGCATTGGGTACTGTATCATAATATTGTATTACACGCATGGCCTTGTAGAGTTTATATTAGTCCTAGTGTTACTACGTTACTATATGCTATCTACTCAAAGGCCAAAGAGAAGAAAGGAAGAGGGTAGGCTCTAAGACTTAAAATGATCGCTCTTTCTTTACCCTCTATCACACTCTCGCCTTATATACATAGCCACACCTTCACACACTTAGTTTCTCTTTTTCTATTTTCACTTACCCTTCCACCCTATAGGAGCATCCAGAGTTCTTCCCTGGTTGTAGCCAAATAGAAGACTTTCGGTGGGCCTTCTCCGCAGGTAGAATATAGCTCCTTGCATCCTGCTCCTTACCTCGTGTTATTATTGGTTGTAACTTTAATCATCCTGGTTTATAATTAGTCAATGTCACTCTCTTTCTTATACCTGATGCATTCTGAGTGATTACTGATATATATATATATATATATATGGGTCTGTGCCATATATGTGTGTTTTGTTCATTGTATGGATAATCCTGGCTAATATACGGTAGTGCCTAATACAGTCAACACTCGGTGTGTATACCTCGATGTGGCCACCAGTCTTAACTTTAAGGCCCCAGTCAAAGGGACGGACACGTGTGCCCTAGCCCCCTTCCTGGACATGTTAAACCATCACTCTGACGTTAAGGTAGGGTTGGCTTTCTGTTTTTCTCTCTTCTAGCTATCCACTGTATCCTTGCTCTTACTGAAGTGATGATCCGAGTGGTTGGAGCATACTAAGCTAAGGCTGATTGCTATCCACAGGTGGAAGCCAAGTACAACCCATCTAGCTGCCAGTTTGAAATCACTACAGACCGTCCCAGCAAGAGGGGCCAACAGGTATGGCGGTGGTTACACAGGAATTTTTCATTCTCGTCGTAAAGGATCTGCAATGTGTAACCACGGAGCATTATGTCATATGGGGGTTGGGGTGCGAGAGGTTGAAGCATCCAGTATATCATATCACCGCCTTGTTCTCGGTATCTTTATCAATTCTGGCCCAAAATTTTAAGACGAGTGTGTCTCTCCCTCCTGCTGGGTTTCATTGTATAGTCATGCTTGTGCTGGGGTATATGTAGGGCATGATGTTGGTTTGGTTGTATAAGGTCAAGGAAATGTGTACGTATATATGTTAAGGTAGGCTATAAATATGGTTTAAATGGTAAAGTATGTAGGTATATACATGCAGAGAGCATCACTAGCATGCTGTGTGCTGGACTGCCTCAAATAATACCTGACCAAAGACTAATGCCCTGTATGACAATAGGTGTTCATTCACTATGGACCACACGATAACTCTACGCTTTTACTTGAATATGGCTTTGTACTGCCTAAAAATGCAAACAATGTAACTAGGTACCAGCCCCTCCATATTTCTCTATCCATTTTGTTTTTATGTTCTCCCTCTTTCTATCTCTGTCTTTACCATCTTATGACATCATCCTCGTGCAATGTGTTTGCCATTTATAGACTTTAGATAATGATCATAGTAACTGCTCAAGAAATGCAGGCCAGGGCTGAGTAGTTATATGGCTACGTAATGGCTATTGTGGTATTGTTGATTTGTGAGCCCGTTGATGTATATAGGCGTTGAGAGAGGAAATATTTACATTAAACCTGGTGACGGTTATAAGGGTTATATACCATAAGAGTATATGTCGGTATAGTATGGCATGTGCCTCATCCTAGCATAGGCTGTGTATCCTGATTGGTGTACATATAAGATATTTATTCCGTGTTTACCTTACAGCCTTGACGATGTGATAGACCATTGGCTGATTCACGTTGAGGAGGAGGAGAAACGATTTCTTAAAGCACCACGACGTTTTCAGAAGAACATAGTAGTAGTACCAGACCTAGATAAAAAAAAACAGGCTCTGGCTGCCTGTGGACTACTAAGGTAATCGCATTACTCATGGACACACGTGTATACACGAATGTACAGCTCAACAAACCACATTTTTTAACTATGTTTCGGTGCTTTTAAAGTAACAGAACATGTGCCTCATTTAATAGTGCGGCATGGCTTGTTACTAGCCTGGCTAGTAACAAGCCATATATAGTTAATTAGGGTTTTATGTTTATCGTATGAAATGCTGGGATATTTCTGACGTGCCTTATGTGCATCTTTAGGGACAGAGTGTGTAATATGGAAGGGCCCAGCTGGGTCTTACTGGCTACGGCCCAGGTTCTAACAATGGGAACGGGCGATTTACGACATGCCTCCGAACTCGTCTATGATCCAACCTATAGCACGCCTGGGGCGTTCGCTCTGATTGGCCACTGGATCACCTTGGCCCTAGCTGCCCTGCCACCCATGGTGAGTGAATACCTCATCTTAGGTGTGTTTATAAATGACAGCTGTAGACCAGGCTGAATGGAGCCTCTATGGGCATATATGTATACAGTGCGGTGGGCGAGCACCGCTGTTAGAGAGGAAGTATGTAGTGTGTATCATGATTGTCAACTTTATGGCTGATTGTATTCTCTAAATGGAAGGCCACATCTTTATATTTATTTGTACAGACAGTGCCTGTTTATGGTATTTATGTGGACCTTGCGGATATTTCTTGGCTGCGCATGTGAAGAACGTAAGCATTAGTTAAATTGCATCTAAATGTACTAATTATTAGAGATTAGCCCATCACTCATAATAGGTTGAACTAGGACTACATAGCTAGAGACTATCACCATGACCCAATGATTTGGATGTTAATTACATTAGATTCCTCATCCACTCATTTTGTATGAAATTCCACCCGATCCCACCTAGGAAACCAATGCAAGCTCAAGGTTTAATGTACACATGAGCATGGCACAGCAACTGCAGCAAGAGGCCAGGGCTTCCCTGCAGGCCACCTTGGATGTGGTAACAGCCAGGACATCACTCTGCCCTTACTCATTACCTAGCATGTAACCAATCGTATTAGTGCTAGCTCACATTGAAAGAGCGACCGAGGATGTGTGGACTTGGTAAAGGCTTGGTAGATGCATAATAAGAAGTGCACTAGAACATTCATAATTGGGCCTTTCGTCTTATGTTTCTTGATACGTTTGTGCTTTTGATCATCTTATATCTTTTAATGTTAAAAGCAATAGCAAACAGTTGTACTGGTCACTGCTATATATTAATTGTACGTAAGTGGTATGACTCAGAATTGAGTCCCTTCACGTCCTCTGCAACCGATCTCGTTAATTGGCTGGAGTTACTAATTGGCCTCGCTTTATACCGATACTTTTAAGTATGACTCAGTTATTACATATCCACAATAAGACCGTTAGTAATGCTTCATGCAGATTAGCATCAACGCATTTGAAGTGTGCTTTGACAAGACCCTTGACTGTAAATGGGGCACTGATCTAACTAACAATAAATACCTTACTGTTTCCTGGCACCAAGTGATTCGTAGGCAGGATAGTGAGGATACTGCAAGTTTGACTTGTTCATAGCGTTGTTTATGGGTCCTCGGTTTTCTATATAGCTGATAAGCATTTTGAAGTTTATTTTCCTAAGCTGTTCCGAGCTTAGTGAACCCGTTCTGTTGTCTTTTCAATTGTTACCTATGAGGACCTAAGAGTATTATCATCCTTGAGCTATCGGGTTGTGTTGAACTAAATGGGTGTATGATTACCTGTTGATTCAAAATGATAGTTATTATTAATCGGAAAGATCTTAATGAATTTTTAAGAATACAGTTAATTGCCTATTAAAAAAACCTGCTTGTAAAACTCAACTAAGATATATGTGTTTGGCCGGTAGTAATGGTAGTGAGCCCCGTCTGTTCAGTTCGGTAACTTCGCTCAGAGCTATTACCACCACTTAAGAAAGGGCATGAAAACTCATATGCTATTGGTCTGAGGCGTGATAGGAATGAGTGTATCACGTATTAGGATTATTTGTTTCTGATATTGTCCTTAGTATTTTTTATATATTATCTTGGTCTCCTAAGTCATTCTATCCAACTGACTTCTATCTGTGATGACTACTTTGTACTGCCCAATAATACTATCAGAAGTCTGGGTAATTATAAGCCGGTCTTAGGACGGCTGAAAATGAAAACGGAAAGGAAAAAAAAAGAAGATAAATAAACACAAAAAATGAAGTATATGTATATATATTAGTTAAATTTCGAATACCATTTTTCAAAACATCTCTTGCCATATGCTCGTCCCCAGGGCGCGCTTTAGAATACATTAAAACTAAAGACCAGAACGCTGGAGTTGGTCTTTGCCAAACTCCCATAAATTAAAAAGAACCAAGACTGGAAGCGTGGTAGAAAGGGATTTATTAAAAAAAAAAAAAAAAAA